>JARFIY010000080.1:0-254607 GCA_036346155.1 Sinelater perroti | reverse complement strand
CGCTGTTGTACCGGCAATTTTCCATTAGGCAAAACACACACCCCTAGTAATGTTTTTAACAGCCATGGAATCATGGCGACGACGTTGTCAAAAATGTGTACGTCTAGACGGAGATTACGTTAAGAAGCAACAGAAGTTTCAACTTTTTTGAATAAGTACTTTTTCAGAAAAAAATTAGAGACTTTAAAACTTGAACGCACCTCGTATTATAAAATATTAAATTGCATATACAATATTTGAAGCTGTATGAGATGTGTGGACAATTTTTTAACGAATAGATAGCTGGGCACTCGGTGCTTTAAAAAAATAAGAGATTTCAAGTTTGGTTATCAGCTATCATTTAAGTTTCGACAAAAGTGTAAAAATTTAGAAATTGACTTAAATTGCCTAGTAATATATTTAATAAACAATCGGTAAGTAGAAAATAAATGGGCTCAAATTTGGATATTATGACTTACAGACTTTGAATCGCATTTATTGAGCAAACATTAACCATAGCGTATTCGATATGATTTATCATGTATATTAGAAGAAGTGAAACATAAATTACCATAATCTTGCAGCATATTTAAGTTAATAACTATAATTAGACAAAACTAGCAGTTTTCCCACACAATTTTTGAAAAAAATGGTTTTATTAGTTTTATATATTTGATTTAAATGCGTGGACTTCTATGCTTCTTACTGAATCGTTTTTCTTTTGAAATGTAAAGAATTTAATTTAATTAATTTTATATTTTGCGAATTGTGCGTTAAGAATGGAATTAATAAAAAAAAATACTTTTAATAACATTTTTATTGACTGTGTAATATTACTGTCATAACAATAACAAATATCCTGCTGCAGCAAGGAGCACACAATAAAGGTAAATATACAATCACTAAAACCATTATGCAAAAGTTATTGATTTAAAACCATTAGGGATAATAAAATCTCTTTGCAACTTTTACGTACCACCGCACTAATGCAAACTGTCTAGAAGAGGAGAAAAACTTTCCATCAAACCTATAATCACCGCTTGGTATGTAAGGAGGAAACCGTGACCCATCTGGTATCCAATTGCATAATTCGTAATAACCCTAAATACAATATTTAGAGTGCTGTGATTACAAAAACCAGATTTAACTAACCTTATTAAGCGGACATCCTGAGAAATTCCCACAATGAAAAAAGTTCTGTATACCAAACTCATTCTCAGCAAGAGAAGTGCAAATGTTCCGCTCAAATGCCATTGGAAAGGGGCGATACTCGTTGCTTGCAAATTTATATGCTTGGATATTAACCTGAAAACGCGGCTGTTGTTGTCTACATGTATGTAACAATAATAACTTACATTCAAATTTGTTCCCAGATTTCTTTTGAACATCATTGTTACGTTGATCGCCTTAATCGTTCGGTTGTACTTGAAGTTCTTAATAGTCATATTAACAAAGGCTTTGTCATTTGAAATTAAGTCCAGGTGGTCGTTTATCAAATCGTAGCCATCCTGGTGGTACTTTAATTTAAGGAAGCATTAGATTTACATTGGATATAATGATATTACCTTAATTACCGACGTGACGGAAACCACAATTGCTGCAATCAGTGTTAGTACACATTCGAGGATCATTTTAAAAATATTTCGTGAATAAGAATGGAATAGCTATTTATACTTTGGTGGCTCACATTAAATTAATTATAATAATGCTTCTGCAGATTAAATCGTTGTATTGTGCTGTAGACTAATGACATTATTATTGTCCGTGTTTTTATCAAAATACGCATGAAATGCTTTTATGGGTTTTACGACCGATAGACCGTATATGTTTCATTGTGTGCCATCCTCTAACAGTTGTAATTAATTTCGAAAAACGAACTGTATCGCCTCAATCACCAAATAAAATTATTCTTGAATTAATACACGAAGATAAACTAAGGAAAAACCATATTCTTTAGCAAATAAACGAAATCTTATATTTCTTCCACACAATTCTCATTACTTTACAAGAACCTCTTTGTTATGCGCCTAAATACAACTATACTTCTTTCACACTAGTAACCATCATCTATGTTTTTGATATTGTCGTTTCATTAAGCAGAACAAGGTTTGATAAACGCAAGTAAAAGATGTTCTTGGATTATTGTAATTATTACGCTAGTAAGGTAAGGTCGATTAAGGTCGCTAAGTCAGCACGCTTTGGCAGTGATCCCACCGATCTGCAAATTTTGGTATTTGGTCGAAGTAGGACGGCTCTGAATCGAAGAATTAGTGGCACGCTTCTTCAACTTCATCAAATTATTCGAATAGGCGACCACGCAAAAAGTGTTCTATCGCACAAAAGAGATCATAATCAGATGAGCCAGCATCTGGACTGCAGGCTAGATGCGGAAGAACTTCATCGTCAAATTCTTTAAATTTCTCCTTAGTCTTCTTAGCAGTGTGGGTTTTGACGTTGCCTTACTGAAACGAAGCGCAATTTGGGTTGACAAAAGTCAGGAAATTCTTTTTCAACTTGTTGTAAACACAACCTAACTGCTGGCAATACAGTTTGGCATTAATGGCGAGGCCATTCGGTACAAGTTTAAAATGCAAAACATCTTGAAAGTTCCACCAAACGCAAATAATGACCTTGCAGAACCGATCTTGGCGTGGAACCGACGACGGAGTTCGATCTCGTAAAATTGTTTCTTTTGACGGTTATAATTGACCTAGAAGACTGACTTCTCGTCCGGTATTACAATTTGTCTCCAAAATCAGTTATTTAAATGATCGTTGATCAGTTGGCGGCAAATTTCGGCTGTTTTGGTCGCTTGTGCTTTAGTGCTTCATGCGGACCCCTTTGGGTATTATTGTGCACAAAATTAAGCTGTTGGAGATGCCGATCGGCCGTTGTTTGGCCACTCCAAGAACTGATCCTAAATCTCGAGTGCTCAACGAAAGCTCATCTTCCAATATTTCAAGTAAGTCTTCATTGTTCAATTGTAACGAGAGTGATCTAAAGTCAATAGAATAGTGAATTTTTCCTTCATCTTTGCAGTATCACTTGAGAAAAGTCACCGTTTCCAGCACTAGCGCATCGAAACCCGTAGTTTAATTTTGTCCGAAATCACCTGAAATCCAAAGATGCAACCTATTACTACACTATAAGCACAAACAATTCACAAGAATTGTACAAAAATCAAATTTTTCGCAAGTGGCGCAGATCATTTGGAACAAACCATATTAGGGAAGGTAATAATAATGGTACGGTTGGCTCTAAAGCCCCGCGTGGAAGCACGGCCTGCAAACTGAGAGGTTAAGGCTCTCATACGTTTGCCAACATGCCCCCGGTCGTTGCGCATCATCTCTGATGCAGGGAGATGTGGCAAGCAAGCACCGCTATTATTACCTCTTGTTCGAGTGAACGCAGGTACTCAATTATTTTTAGTGACTGAATAGGCCACCCGCCAGGCATCAGAGAGCACCGGGAATTGAACCCGGGTCTGTTCGCATCGTAGCCCGCGTCTCAACCACTGGACCACTCTGGCGGTATATGTTAGAGAAGGGCCTCGATTAATTTAGATAAACGCTTAAAAAATATTATCTATTGCAAAATTCTTCATGTCACTATTTCTAAAAAATTTCGCTGTTTTATACCTGAGTTCAGGCCTCAACTTTTTCGTAATTTTTTATCGGTTTTGAATAAAACTTGCGAGAATATTTATTCATTATGTAGTGCATTGCTAACACCAGACGGCTCGTGCAGTACTACGAATAGTAACTATAATGAGCAGTAATAGTAATGAGTCGATCAAGGGGCCTCTCATCTAACATATGCACTTTGGGGAACATTTTCTAAAATTTAGCGGCCTCGTCCTCACCGAGATGTACGAAAGAATATCTAGGACAGCTTCTCTTGCTGTTTCTACAACCACCTCAGCCAAGTTCTATACTTCCTTCTCGACAGTGGTCTGAGCGCACTAACGAAGAGAAACACTCCAAACTAGCCAATAAGTCAAAATAACAACGATGTCGCCTTCAATGCAGCATCAACTGTCTACAACTTTGACTTTTTCAACGGCCGAGAGGAAGACTTTGAAATTTGCTGGCTAGCCAACCCCGCGAAAAAAAATTCTCCCTATTTTCCTTTGAAACAGAGAAGCTTCGTCTTCTGTGAGCAAGACAATTTATGAGTACAAGGTCAACCTTCTTAAAGCCCAGAACGTAACGGATAAAATATCAATCCATCTCAATAATGCTGAAGATTATATGTGTATGACTCGCTATCTATTGGAAACGAGGATCCATAAACCTTAACATTTCAAGCGACATTTGTTTTTTTTAACTTGTTCTATTAAATATTCTGCAGCAATTTCCCTAAAAAATTTCCTTATTTTACTGTTAACAAAATCAAAACAGAAAAATTTTAGCAACAGCAATCGCCAACTGGAGGACAAATATACCCACCAAACTTCGGTTTTCCAATTCCCGCACAACCACAGGATTTTATGCAACAAACTTTTCCAATACATAATAATCAAACGTCGACCTTCACGTACGACCTTCAAAACTCAATTTAAATTTCCAGGGTGATAGTGCAATAAGCGAAAATTGTGCAACAAACGATATGGAAACAACAAGCGAGAAAAAATAATCAACAACAAAAAACAATTAATGTAAAGTTATAACATCTAAAAAAAAAGAATGTTAAGCAGCTCTCTAACCGATATTAGAGAATTTACACTAAATAACACCCACAATAGATTTGACGCCCTATCTCGACCATAAGATAACAGTGATACTCAAGCTAACAACTCCGCACAACAATCAAAAGCGACAAAACCACCACACATCTTTATACATGGTGTCCTCGACTATGAACAAATAATGGCGAACACAATCAAAATTAACGTACATACCGTAGACTCCTATCGCGTTACAAAAACACCTCACGAATGATAAAATTATTCATCATACCTTCCAACTAAAGAAAGATCGGGCATTTAGAGTTGCAAAAAGAAATCTTCACCACTCTATACCAACAGAAGAAATCAAATCCGAATTGGCGTAACTTGGGCACGATGTGCGAAATATTATCAACATACGTCATCGGGCAACAAAAAACCCACTACGATTGTTTATAAATTAAAAAATATATAAAATAAAATACTTAAGCAACACCAAGTAACAATTGAAGCACCCAGATAGAAAAATATGCACACTAAATCCTACTGTACAAAACTGTACGTTTGTTAAATGTGGTGGAAAATACATTTATGGTTTTTAGGGGATCTTGCTGTTTTTTTTTTCAAAGTTTTAAATTTTGTCTTTGTTTATTCCCTTTCATCCAAATCATGCACCAATATGTAAATAGGAGTTTAGGACTTATAAGGACTATAGGACTTATTAGGACTATAAGTTGCAGTGATGCAAAAAATTTATTGAGCATGAGGATTGTCCTTAGATCGTAAATTATTTTTCTGTAGATATCTTAGGTTTTGCCTTATAAGTAAGATGTATACAGGTTAACAAACTTATGAGTGTGCGTGTGGAAAGATGGAGTTCATCGAAATTTTAAACTTTTCAATGTCCTCGTGGATTATTTTCCTGCGTTTTGTCTTTTTTGTTCTTTTGACTTAGCCGGATTGTTTTGTTTAGGATTTTCTGGTACTTTATACTGTACGATTATTATATTTAGTTTCATAGCAAGTTATGAACTTTATCTTTCTTTTGCAACTTCTATTATAAGCAAGTACAGAAAGATCTGGACGACGTAATGCTCTGAGTCGGTTATATTTTACCTGGCTAGAATCAAAACTTATAAGATAAACACCCATTCCGCGCTTGTGCTTCGGAGCGGACGGTCGAGTGCCACGCTCCGATAATAAGTGCCCCAAAACTCTTTACCTGCTGCTAAGGTCAGGCCTACAATTTCTATTATAATTAGAATTACGAGTCATTTTATACATATTCCAAATTACAAATCTTAATTTGTTCGCACTTAACTTTCGAAGCGTAAAGAACGTCAGCGATAAGTGTCGGCTGTAATACGGAATGTTAACCGTTATCATTGACCGTAAGGTCACTGATACCACAGGTATCATTCACTATTTGTTATTTTATAAACAAATTAATTTAAATTGAACGCAAATAACCTCGCAAATATTTAAATTATGAAATATGTCCTATTCACAACCTAACTATAATTCATATCCAAACCAAACCAATCTACAACAGCAATTTCAATATTAAACCTATAATGCATCACAACAACAAATTTTTCCTATACAATCCCAACCTCCCATGTACCAACCAAATCCTTACATGGACCGATGACAAATATGTACCCGATAAATCAGCATTAACCCTCTACGAGCCTCTTAGCTAGTAATGTGGCAGGCAACGAATGGCACACTATCAATTACAAAAAAAGACCCAGGAGCCTTGAAGACACTACAAATAATCAAAGGCAAGAGAAAAAAAATATTGGTTAGACAACCCAGTTGAAACTTCTAATAAATATGACCCACTAAATATTGAAATAGACGACAACCAAACAAACACCACACAGACAACAATCGTTCAGAAGGACCCCAAACCTCCACCTATCTACGTATCCGATGTCAAAAACATTAATCCTCTAACGACACTACTGAAAGAAATCGCCAAAAACAATTACACATTAAAAGCACTTGGCAACGAACAAGTCAAAATCCAAAGCAACACAAGTAAAATCTATACTACTATTATTAAACACCTTTTAGATAAAAGCACAAAATTTCATGCTTACAAACCAAAGCAAGAAAGAACATTTAGAGTAGTAATCAAAAATATCCATCACTCAACAGACATCGCAGAAATAAAACAGAACCTAGAAAATCTTGGTCACGAAAAAGTTAATATTTAGAATATTAAACAACAATTAAACAAAACCCCTCTCCCCATGTTTATTGTTGAAATGAAATGAAACAAAGAAATTTATAAAACCACGCTATTCATGAACACAAGAATCACTGTTGAACCGCCACATGCTAAAAGAACACTGCCACAGTGTGCTAAATGCCAAAGGTTCGGACATACCAAGAACTATTGCCAACAAACATCTCGTTGTGTCAAATGTATAGGAAATTATCCCACCAAAGAATGTCCGAGAGTAACTAAAGATAATCAAGTTAAATGTGTAAACTGTGACGAGGGTCATCCTGCTAACTATCGTGGATGCATAGTATATAAGCAGCTCCAAGAAAAACTCTTCCCATGATTAAGAAGCGCAGTTACACACACCCGCACGCCTTCTCAAAATTATAGAATCCCTGGGGTCACATACGCTGAACAAGCAAGACAAAATACTCAACCTCCACAAAACTTGGCTTCTAATGCAACCCCACAAACACAAGCGATGGCCTTAAATCACCCGTCAAACGACATGGAAGAACTAAAATCCATGATGAAGAACTTACACAAATGGGGACTATTACGAATCTCCTAACCACGCTCATTAGTAAAATGACACAATGGACCAACTATTAACTATAGCAGTTTGGAATGCCAACGGGCTTAGCCTGCACGGCCAAGAGGTCAAACTCTTGCTTGAACTTAATCAAATCGACATACTGCTCATAACAGAAACACATTTTACCAGCAAAAGCTATGTTAAATTTCCAAGCTACTGCATATACAACACTAACCATCCCGATGGAACCGCCCACGGTGGAACGGCAGTTATCATAAGGTCTAACATAAAACATCATGAATTGGCTAAATATGAAACAGAACAACTCCAGGCTACTATCATCCAAGTAGAAGACAAAACAGCAATCCTAAAAATTTCTGCCGTCGATAGATTCCCCAAACACTCAACAAAAAAAGACCCTTACTCGCATTTCTTCCAAAGTCTTGGAAACAGATTCTTCGCAGCCGGCGACTTTAATGCGAAACATTAGGACTGGGGATCTCGTATTACAAGAACTGACGGACGCGAGCTACTGGCAGCTATAAATGCAAACAATCTACAATACCTATCAACTGGCGAGCCAACCTATTGGTCAACAGATCGCCGAAAGATTCCAGACTTCATTGACTTCTGTATAACTAAAGGGCTAAATACAAGACAATTTACAATCAAATCTTGCTTTGAACTTGCAACTGATCACTCCTCCTTTCTAATTACACTCCACTCAGAACTAACACAAATACAAACACGACTAGTCCTTCACAACACTAAAACAGACTGGGACCTATTCCAAACAATAATAACTGAACAATTGAACCTGGGAGTTCCGTTCAAAACCAAATATGATACTGAAGAAGCTGTACTACAATTAACAAGTACAATCCTACAAGCAGCATGGAAAGCCACCCCTGTGATGAAAACTACTTATACCATCGGCTGCCCCACACTATTAAAAGACAAGATATTGGAAAAAAGACGTCTTAGAAAACGCTGGCAAATTACCCGTCTATAAGCAGACAAACAAGCACTAAACCGAACAACAAAGAAACTAAAGAAACTTCAACAACTTAAAAACGAAGGCATACAACACTACCTTGCGAAGCTTACAGCCACGGAAACCACCGACTATTCTCTGTGGAAAGGAGTTAGAAAACTCAAAAGGCCAATAGCTCACATACCACCTATCACCAAATCAAACGGCCAATTAGCTCATACTAGTAAGGATAAAGCTGAAACGTTTGCTGACCATTTAGTCAACGCATTCTAACCATACCCTAGCCAGTGTCCGGAGGAAGATACTAAAATAAACAACTTTCTGGAATCTCCATTCCAAATGAACCTACCGATTAAACCACTCAAGCGCTGGGAAGTAAAATAAGTAATTAGAAAAGAAATCAACATCAAGAAAGCACCAGGCTTTGACCTTATCACTGTAAAAATTCTCCAGCAGCTACCTGAAACCGCACTACGAGCAATCACTCAACTATACAATGCTATCCTCTCCAACAGATACTACCCAAGCGCCTGGAAAGTAGCACAGGTCACAATGATTCAGAAACCTGGAAAGCCACCCACTGATCCTGCTTCCTATCGTCCCATCAGCCTCCTACCTATCCTAACAAAAGTCTTTGCAAAATTGTTCTTAAAACGCCTTCAACCAATCCTAGATGATTTAGAATTGATAACCAAGCACCAGTTCGGTTTTCGACACTCACATGCAACTATCGAACAAATACATTGACTTGTAGATCAAATTCATACCGACCTAGATGAATATCGATATTGCTCCGCTGCGTTTCTAGATATTTCACAAGCGTTCGATAAACTATGGCACTCGGGCCTCTTCTATAAATTAAAAAAATATCTACCATACCAATACTATGAAATACTAAAGTGTTACTTAACGGATCGACATTACTTCGTTAATTATCAAGTTGAACACACGAACCCAATACTATCGGGAGTCCCCCAAGGCAGCGTGCTAGGACCTATCCTCTACTTACTCTTCACAGCTGACTTACCAACTACAAGCCTAACTACAACCGCCACTTTTGCTGACGATACGGCAATTCTAGCTTCGCACCTAAATGCGAATACTGCAACTTCCAACCTGCAAACCGTTCTGAATAAATTGCAGCAGTGGCTCAAGGTATGGAGAATCTCGGTAAACGAAACCAAATCCCAACATGTAACATTCACCATGAACCGTGATAACTGTCCACAGATCTCACTTAACGGACAACAAATAAAACACGCAGACTCCACAAAATATTTAGGCCTCCATCTAGATCGACGCGTGACCTAGATAACCCACATATTTAATAAACGCAAACAGCTAGGCATACAATACAGGAAACTATACTGGATGATTGGAAGAAACTCTGTACTCTCGCTAGAAAATAAGCTATTGCTCTATAAGGTGATTCTGAAATCAATATGGACCTACGGTCTCTCACTTTGGGGAACTGCTAGCAACACCAACCTGGCCATCATCGAGAGGTTCCAGAATAAAGTGCTTCGGGCTGTAGTTAATGCGCCGTGGTATGTGCCGAACAAAATGATTTTAAGTGACTTAAGTGTTCTAACCATTAAAGAAGAAATAGGGAAAATTGCCCAAAAATACAAAGACCGATTAACAACACACCCTAACGACCTTGTACATTCTCTAATGAATGAACCAGATCGCCCAAAACGTCTAAAGCGTTTTAAACCAAACGAACTACCAACGCGTTTCAATGCTGTTCTTGAACATTAAGCCATTCTAATGCCATTCAATTAGTTTATAAATTAGTTAATTACTTAAAATACCTTTAGTTCAAATCATTCGCTACCAGTATAGAATAGTGTATTAATTATAGGGGGGCTTACTGGAGCCTGACCCTGCATGTCCATTAGCATGTTTTTGCTCATTCCTTATAATATATACACACCAACTACTTATTGTCCATAGTATAATTAGGACAGATTGTAAATAAAGGAGTTAAAATTTAAAAAAAAGATAAACACCCAACAAAAACTTCAGTCTAGATAGAGCAACATAAGCTTGGCCGCAAAAAAATATTAACGTGTCTATGGCGCACAGAGCCTTGTTCATACTTAATCCCTGGCTCACGATAAACATAGGCTCTTGTAAGTACCTCGAACTTGGTACTGATGCACTCTAAATCATAAACTAAACCTTGGCGAAATTTAAGTTTTAACTTTTTTTTACTTTATTTCGGTCGTAGCAAAACTGGCAAAGATCCTGAAAGCGTAGAGTCAAACAGGCCAAACTTCTATTTAAAAGACAAACCAATACTTGAACAAAAGCACTTAATCCTTGAACATCATTTCGGCTTCAGAAAACAGCATAGAACTATCTAATAAGTACACCGTATAGTACGACATGTAAATTCTGACATCGAAGAAAGGAGACATTGCTCAGCTGTATTTCTTGATGTGAATGATGTGATGAAAATTTGGCACTCAGGACTACTGTACAAAATCAAAAAACTATTACTCATAAAATAAACCTTTCATACTTAGAAGAAAGACGGTACTATGTTAGACATGATGATAAACAAACAAAAACCAAGCGAATCAGGTGTCCCTCAAACAAGCATCTTAGGACCAATATTGTATTTGATTTTTAATGCCGACCTTCCAGTACCACGAGGTATAACATTAGCAACTTTCGCTGATGGCACTACAGTGATTGCGTCACACAAAGATGCAAAAACTGTATCTAATTTTGTTCAAAGAAATATAAACATTATTGAGAAATGGCCTAAAAATTAGCAAAACTGGGAACCATGTGGCGAGTTAGTTCCTCGTTTCGCTATTAGGTAGCAGCATTTGACAGTTTGTCGTCTATCTAAGAAGTTATAATTGTCTTTCGATTTTGAACCTTTGACGTAAAAAATTGAGGATTTCTTTTTTTCCTTTATTTGTATACTAAAAACTGTCATCATTCTAAATTTCAAGTCTCTAACCCCATGGGAAGTGCCTCATAATTTTGATGAGAGAGTGAGTCAAATAGTAGTAAAATTTGCAATTTTAAACACCCTGTATCTTTGTTACTGTTTATTATAGTACTTTGAAAAGAGGAACGGCACAAAGAAGAATAAAAAAAAATTGGAAAGAATGTACGAAAATAATGAGTAAATAATAATAAGCATAACAATTTGAAGAGATTTTATCCGAAAATAAAAGACAAAAATTACAAACACAAAAGAGGTGTCAAAAATAAAGATAGCAAATAATAGAAGAGAAAAGAGAGTGCAATATGGAATGGGATAAATACTTTAACAATTTAATAAGGGAAAATCAAATGTAAAAGTCGAGTGCGCAGGCGGGATAAAAGTTGACGATCTTACACTCAAAGAAATAAAATAAATTATAAATAGTAGACGTGATGCAAATGCAGCAGAAAAAGGCAGAATAAGCATGAAATTAGTGTGGTGGAAGAAAATAAAAGAACAAATATATTTATTAACACAAAAAATCTGGAAAGCAAAAAACACTCAAGAAATGGACCAGTGGTCATATAATAGCTATTCATAAAAAACAAATCAGAAGATGTGTAAGAATTAGAAAGGAGTAACCCTATTGAATACAACTTATAGGTTCCTATCATCAATAATCCAAAAAATATTAAGGGAGAATACAAACAATGTGATAGATAAGTACCAATTTGTGTACACAAAAGAAATCTAAAATAGATGACATCCACGTGTTGAAATACATATCGGAAAATACACTTAATGTAAATGTGAAATTATTATTTATGTATTTCAAAAAAGCCTTCAATTCGGTTAACAGGGTAAAACTCATGTATATCACGAAGAGATTAGGAACCGCACGACGTTAAGAAAAACGATCTGAACTACTATGGGAACAGCTAGAGCAACGGCGAGAACGCAAACAGAAGAAGTAAGATATTGCCATGACAAAATAAATATGCAAAGCAACAATAAATGTGCTTAATGAACGTGGTGTGGTACTGAATAAAGAATTGATCATGTTCGAGGGAAGCGATGATAAGAAAACTTTGAGGAGGTATCCTTTATTGTTTTAGTTGCTTCAATAATAACTTTTATTCATTTACTTGATAATGGGAAACATTTCGTTCCATTCGTTGTACTGTTTGTTTTCCTTTATTTATCTTGGTTACGATCGAAACGATTTTGTAAAATGTGAAAAATTAAACCGAAAAGTTTGGTATTATATAATAACACATCGTTCAATAAAGTCCCGAGACTAACTAAGAAAACAGTATTTGTTTCGCAAAACTCTTTTTTATTCATCAACATAATCACCTTCAAGTGCGATACAATCATTCCAACGCTTTTCTAACTTTTCGATACCATGCTTGTAAAACGATTTGTCCTTGGCCTCAAAATAAGCTTCAGTTGCAGCGATTACTTCCTCCTTCGAACCAAATCTTTTTCCCTGGAGCATCTTTTTGAGATCAACAAAGATCCAGTAGTCGCTGGGGACTAGATCTGGAAAGTATGGTGGGTGGAAAAGCAGATTGAAGCCTAACTCGTTCAATTTCGCCATTGTTTTCATTGACGTGTGCATTGTCTTGATGAAAGATGATTTTTTCTTCTTCATGTGCGTTTTTTGTGATTTCCTCCTTCAAACGCGCCAATAACTCAATGTAATAGTTGCTGCTGATGTATTTTCTCTTTTCAAGGTAGTCGATGTAAATTATACCGTGCGCTCCCAAAAAACTGCCGTCATGACTTTGCCAGCTGACTGTTGAGTTTTCGGACGCTTGGAACGGTTCTCACTGGCTGCACGCCACTCAGCTGACTGCCGCTTCGACTCCGGAGTGAAATGATGGATCCATGTTTCGTCCATTGTCACATACCGACGCAAGAAATCCTGTTTATTGCGAGTAAACAGTGACAAACAGCTCTATAAATCGTCGACTCGTTGTTGCTTTGGTCCATTGTGAGCAAACGCGGCACCCATTTGGAAAGAACTTTTTGATGCCCAATTTTTCGTGTAAAATTGTAGTCGGACATCCAATTGATATGTTTATCATCTCAGCAATCTCACGAACTTTCAGTTTGCGGTCATCCATCACGATTTTCAAAACTTGCTTAATATTTTCCGGAGTTACTGCTTCATTTGGCCTACCCGAGCGTTCCGCATCATTTGTATCAGTGCGACCGCGTTTGAAATCAGCATACCACCGGCAAATTGTTGTTTTCGACGGAGTACAGTCCGGATAACATTTTTTAAGCCATTGCTAAGCTAGCTCGTTATTTTTCCCCATTAAATAGCAATGTTTTATCAACGAAATTCGTTTTTTCCATTTTTTACACAAATGCAAAAGTAGCGTCACTTTCACCACAGTAGCTTTGCTGTTTATGGTCCGATTGACGTGAAAATTAGACACGTGTCATTTGATGGTTAGTTCCTTCGAAAAACGAAGTGAATTTGATATTACTAACGCCATCTGTGGGTTAGTCCCGGGACTTATTGAACGATGCGTTATTTGGCTCATATTCTATAATTTTCTTGCAATCTTTTAAAATGTTATATGGGGTGTTTTCATAGTTCTGCCAAAAAACAAGAATGTTAATAACATGCAAAATATTTATTTTGACAAAGAAAGGCATAAAATAATAAGAAACAACAAATTTACAAATAAAATTAGATGAAAAAACAGGGATAGTGTAGGGTGGTCCAACCAAAACGCACGGTGTTAATTGTAAATAAAACAAAAAGTTTTCAGAGAATTATATTAATATTTTTTATTATGATAGACGGATCTATGACAATTATGTGTGAAACAAAATATCGGCCAAATGCTCGCCACGGCTTCGGTGGCATACCTCTATCCAATGGTCCATATTTTCAATGACTCTGAGACATAATTGAGGTTCAATGTCGTTAATGTGCCGAATTATCTCATCGTTTAGCTCTTGAATTGTTCTTGGCTTAGTGACGTACATTTTTGCTTTTAAATATCCCCAAATAAAGAAGTCCAACGGTGTCAAATCACATGATCGTGACGGCCAATTAACATCACCACGACGTGTGTTAACAGGGCCATTGAATTTCTCGCGCAAAAGAGCCATTGTTTCGTTGGCTATGTGGCAAGTGGCACCATCCTGTTGGAACCACATATCGTCCAGGTCCATATCCTCAATTTCTGGCCACAAGAAGTCCGTTATCATCTCGCGACAGCGAACACCATTCGCGGTAACTGCATGGCTGACCTCATTTTCGAAGAAGTACGGCCCGATGACGCCGCCAGCCCATAAACCACACCACACAGTCACTTTATGTGGATGCATCGGCTTTTCAACAATCACTCGTGGATTCTCATTTGCCCAAATGCGGCAATTCCGCTTGTTAACGAATCCACTGAGATGAAAGTGTGCCTCGTCGCTGAAGATGATTTTCTTTGTAAAGTCACCATTCACTTCTGTCTGTTCAACCAACCATTCGGCGTATTGACTACGCTTCAAATGGTCAGTAGGCTTCAGCTCTTGAGTCAATTGAATCGTGTAAGCGTGTAGATTCAAATCCTTATTCAAAATTCGCATCAGTGATGTTCGTGAGATGTTCAATTGTTGGACACGACGACAAGTCAAGGTTGACGGCTCTTCTGTCGCGAACAACAGCAATGTTTTCCGCAGAACGAAATGGGCGAGCATGCACAGGTGTTTTCACATTTCCTACAGACCCGGTTTGCTGAAATTTGCCCACAATTCTCCCGATTGTGGACACATTTGGTCGATTATGCTGACAAAAAAAATCACTAAGTGCACGAAATGCATTTTGATTTGAACGCCCATTTTCGTAAAAGGTTTCAACAATCTTAACGCGCTGCTCAATTGTGTATCTTTCCATGGTTGAATTTGTCAAACACTGAAACAAAGAAATGTCAAAGTAAGTTGGGCAAAAAACTTGACGTTAAGGTGTAACTCACAATTAACATCGTGCATTATGATTGGACCACCCTTTACGAAATGGTTCGCAAAACTATCTAGGCATTTATAAATTAAAATTATACATTTAAAGTAAGATGTACTAATATTTAAAAAAGGTTCCATTATTTTTATGTTTACACTTATTATGTTTATAATGTTCACATTGCTCGTTTTCTGGTTTTTAAAAAATAGAAAACTAACAAAGAAAAATTTTTGTAGAATTATTTGATTAAGACCAATCTTTTTAAAAAATGTGTTAATTTATTATTATTTTACAAAAAATAAAAGGAACCCTTTTAAAAGTCTACTCATTGTTTCTTTTGCGTGAGAAAGAATTTAGTTAAAGTATCCACCCAGAAGCATTTCAAATAAAATTACATTATTGATGTAAAAGATGTTAGAAGCGTCTAAAAAATCAAAAAAAAATCTTATTTCAAACATAAACCACGTAAAGTACAGGAATCTTTAATCTAAAATGTACCACATTCAAAGATATTAGAAACTTCACCTTAATCTCCAAGCATAAATTTCAAAGATAATTTAAGGGACGCAGTTTAAGATAAATTTTAAAACTAATATCAGATCTCGACAAACTCTTTGGTGAGGGAATAATCAGTATAAGTAAATGTCACAAGTGATTTACTCATTTCTAATCTGACATGGAGCCAGAAAGAAGCTGACTGTTTGATTTTGAAAAATCCAATATTTTTACTTTCCTTATCTTATAATAAAGAAAGTAATGTAATCGGTGGAAATTGAACCTACCCAGTTTTTCACATTTCTGGACGAATTATAGCCTCAGGACACCAAAAAAGTTGGTTTGGGCCATTGGTTTGTGTGTGTGTGTGTGTGTATGTGTGTGTGTGTGTCTGTCGGTCTGTCAGTAAACTGGATATCTCGAGAACCGTAAGAGCTAGAGACTTAAAAGTTGGTATACAAGTTACTTGTAGGTAGGGGACGCAGTGCGAAACTTGTGGTGAAAATCGGCTGAGCCGTTTGGTAGCAAAGTCGCAAAATCGGTCTCAAGGTCGCAAAATCTGTCGCAAAGCGGTCGCGAATCTAAACGGTTGAAGACACAAAAAATTCATGAGAATAAAAATCATTTGTTATCACGAGATAAACATGAATTTAAAATAAAAGTTAGTAAAATACAAATTCGAAAAGAATTGAAACCCAGGGTTTTTGCCTAAATTACCCAAATAATAGGTTAAGGAAAGTCGTGTGATGTTCACACCAGATTTTTCTATTGCTGCCTTTAATTCTAGCAAGTTTTTTTCTGTTCAGAGGTGGTTTTCTTTTTAGGGGATATGGTCTTTATTTTCCCCTGACGACCAGGTGTCTGTAGGTAATGTTTAAGTTTTCTGTTAAAACTAATGTTATGTCCATTGCCATTAGGGCGTCCCGTATTTTTCAAATTCGAATTTTTTTGACGCGTACATTCTAAATACTTTCGCAATCACCCAGTATACTCAAGAAATAAGTATTAGCCCTTTTTATGAACGGTACCCCGTGCCGGCTTGCGTTTTAATCAAGTTAATATAAGTTGCGCCAGTGCTGCACTGCGACCTGACATTACGTGTTTTATTTGTCATTTTTGTATGGTTTGCCCGATTATTAGTACGCTGTATTTTATTTCATAAATAAAGTCTGTTGAATTACGGAGTGATAAACAAAGAATTTCCTTATCGGAGTGCCTAGCCATTAAATAAATGGTGCAAAATTACCATCTAATCAACAAGTTCGCGCCGATTTGTTTTACAATATTCACGAAGTCAAGCTCACTATCAGTGAAAGTGCAAATCTTGTGATTAGGGAATGTTCTGTGTTTTGGGAAAAAGCAAAAATTCTTCCCACAAAGGCATTTGCTAATTGCGTGAAGAAACTTGTGTATTTATATCATGTTTGGAGAGAGCTGCAAAAAATTATAAGAAAACTAAGGATATGTATAAGAACCGTGAGAATAATTTTAAAAGAAACCTAGATAACTTATTTGATATTACACATGATGATGCCTTTGAAACAATGCAAATGAATGAATGAATGGCTTAACACCCCTTGCGGGGGTTTCGCCGCATCTAAAGAAACTTTCGAGATCCTTTGCGGGGGATCAGCCCGTCCGGTTTTCATCTTATCTGCTGGCATATTTTGTTCCACCCTTTTCTGTCCCCGACCTTTCTCCTTATTTCATCCATTCCCATTCCTATCTTTAGTAGATCATGTTTTACTTCGTCCATCCATCTTGATTTAGGCCTTCCTTTCTTTCTTTTCCCGGCTGGTGTCCAGTTCATGATTATGTTCGTAGTTTCCTGCGGGTCAGCCCTTAATACGTGCCCCAGCCATTTTACTCTCTGCTGTTTTATTTTTTTAACTATGTCCACTTCAATCTCCTGTGCTATTTCGTAGTTCATCCTTGTTCTATATTCGTTTTCTGTGCTTTTAATTTTCTGTATATTTTTCTTTCCATTATCCTTATTTTTCCTCTTCTTTATTCGTTATTGACATTGTTTCCGCCCCGTACATTACTATTGGTCTTATCAGAGTGTTATAGATTCTTATTTTGGTTTTTTTTGAAATGTAGTTACTTTTCAGTAATTTTTTATTGGCATAAAAGGCCCTGTTTGCTGATATTATCTTATCCGTTATCTCTGTTTCCCTTTCTCCATCTCTTGACACCATAATCCGTAAGTATTTAAATTTGTCGACTTCTTTGTATTCGTGATTTCTTATTTTTAGGGTTCCTTCTATGGCATTACTTCCCGTTGTCATGATTTTTGTTTTGTCTTCTTTATTCTTAGACCGACTTTTTATCCCTCTGTTATTAACTCTTCGGTCATATTCCTTAATATATCTCTTCCTTTGGCAATCAGTACTAGGTCATCTGCATATGCTAACAGTTGTGTCCCCCCTGTCCTTACTGTGCCTTTATTTATTCTCCGCGTTATATATTCTATACACATATTAAAAAGTGTGGCCGAAAGCGCATCTCCTTGTTTCACCCCTTTGTCTATTATAAATTCACCAGTCTGTCCTTTTTGGGTCTTTACACTGACTCTGGTTTTTTCAAGCGTCATCATTATAAGCCTCTTTAATTTGGTCGGTATACCTAGCTCCTTCATTACTACTAATAGTTTGCCTCTATTGATGGAGTCGAAAGCTTGTTCAAAATCGACGAATAACATTTCCATTTTTATTCTATATTCCTGCGACTTTTCTATTATTTGCTTTAATATGAATATTGCGTCGGTTGTCGATTTTCCTTTTACGAATCCGCATTGATACCGTCCAATTTTAAACCTTGTTTTTTCTTGTAGTCGTCTCTGTATTATTGTTGCTAGTATTTTATAAGTTGTGTTTAGTAGCGTTATTCCTCGGTAATTTCTGCATTCTTGGTGATTTCCCTTCTTGTGTATCAGTACTATTTGTCCTACTTCAAAGTCTACGGGCATCTTTTCTTCTTTCCATATTTTCTTTATAAGTATGAATATATATTCTATTATATCCTCTCCTCCGTATTTTATCAGTTCTATATTTATACCGTCCATACCGGGAGTCTTTGTATTGTGACTTTTGTTTACTATTTCTTTTACTTGTATCGTAGGCTCCTCTATCTCCATTTCTATTTCTTCATCTTCCATTGCTGGTTCTTCATGCTTTTCATTTGTACTCAGTAATTCTTTGAAATATTCTTCCCAAACTTTTTTATACTCGTCTTCTTGTTCTGTTACTTGGCCTTGTTTATTTTTGATTCCCGTTATTATAGGTTTGTATCTTTTATTTTGTTTTTTGATTTCTTGGTAGAACTTTCTGGTGTTTATTTTTCTGCTTTCTTTCTCTATTTTTTGTAACTCTTCTTCTATACATTTCCTTTTATTACTCCTGGTGTGGCGGCCTTTTCGCCCTTGAACCGCTTTATATCGCGGCGGCATGCGAGCCTTTGATATCAGCTACGTTTTGCCGTCGCACACAAACGGCATGGGCTTTGCTCAGCCGAGCATTCATGCCCCGCAGCGCGGCCACTAAGGTCGTGTCTTAACCCGCATACATCAGAAACATTCGCATTCACGTCCCGCAGCGCGGCCAGTTCGGTCGTGTCTTAGTCCGCATAAATTCATATTCGCATCCCCGCATACATTCATTCACGCCCCGCAGCGCGGCCAGTTCGGTCGTGTCTCAGTCCGCATAAATTCGCATTTCGCATCCCCGCAAATATTCACGCATCGCAGCTCGGCCAATTTGGTCGTGTCTCAACATCCCGCAGATACCAGATCCGCAACGCAGGGGTGGCCACCTTGGAATCGCCGACGAAGCCGAAACCGAAGCCGAAGCCGATTCAGATGAGCGATTTGGCAATTCATTGGTTGATATCGGTAGCCGCCCCCATCCGCTAACGCGACGGCCGTTTAAGGGACGATTTGGCCTTATCGGCTGACCTTCCACTACGGGCCGTACTACGTTTCCACACCGCACCACGAGAGCGGCTATTTACACGCCTGCCTCTCCAATTTTTGGTCCTTACGAGCCGCATCGGTATCGTATCCCACACCGCATCCACGAGAGCGGCTATTTACACGCCTGCCTCTCCATTTTTGGTCCTTCGAGCCGGATTCGGTTTCAGATACAATTTATTACGCTTTATTCAAGTAAAGTTCCCTTATGGATAAGCTTGAATTAAAATTAGTTCAGTTAACTGCCAAAAAAGAGGCGATTTTCGAACGATTTAATCGTTTATATAACATATCAAAAAATATTTCAAATTATGAATTACGCTCAAACGAATTATTTTTATCTCAAACAGAATCTATTAGTGAATTATACAGCAGGTTTGAAACAATAATTGAGGAAATTAACAATTTGCAGTTTGAAATTGATCAGACTCCTCCAGACTGCTCATGTTTAAATTGTATTGAAGATTTATATTCGAGTATTAAATACAAACGCAACCTTATATTGTCAAACAGCAAAACATTTACATTAGATCAAAATAGAGGTATCGTAAAATTACCGCCAATTGAACTACCTTCTTTCGATGGCAAGACTGAGAGCTGGCCAATATTTTACGAAATATTTCGTAGCAATGTGCATTTAAATACAAATTTGACTGACGCGCAGCGTGTGCAGTATTTGATTAGTAAATTAACTCATGACGCTTTAAAATTAACCGCAGGTATCATTCCTACAGGGGATACTTATAATATTATATGGGATAGTCTTGTTAAAAAGTATCAACATAAACGTAGTTTAGGCAGTCATTATCTAAATAACATTCTGGACATCAAAGGATGCGTCGGTAATGCTGTTAGTTTGAATACATATATAGAAAAATATTCCGCGTCCATCTCGAAACCTTCCTTATCACAGCCTTGGCCGTGGCGCACAAGGTGCCTGCAAGTCGTTTGTATCGAGTGAACAGATTTCTAATACGCGTTGCCCGCTATGCGACAGAGAACACCAGCTATTTCGCTGCATTGAATTTAAAAATATGAAATCACCGCAAGCGCGTTTCGAGTTAATTAAAGCGAAACGCGGCTGTACAAACTGTTTAAGTCTATCTCACTCGTTAACTAAATGTAAATCACGGAACGTTTGTAAAATTTGTAAAAAACCGCATCATACTTTACTGCATTTTTCCAACTTAAAGAATGATCGCCCTATTAAGCCGTCTAACCTATTAAGGCGGCTGGACGGCAAGCAGCTGACCGTGCGTCCATATCAACGCAATCAGTATCACAATCTCACGACACGTCTTCAGTATCGCTTAGTGCGGCTTCGAGTTCGGCTATATTGTTATCGACCGCACAGATCTATGCACATGGTAAAAACGGAAATACGCTTGTCGTCAGGTGTTTAATAGACAACGGGTCGCAAAATAACTTAATTACTATGGATTGTTGTAAATGCTTGAACATTCCCATAATTAAATTACGCAATTCATCTTTACAAGGTGTTGGTATGACCTCGCGACCTGTACACGGTTTTATTAATTTCGCAATAGAATCACGAATTAATCCTAACAACAAATATTACATTCGTGCTTTAGTAGTTGACTGTATTACAGACAAACTTCCCGCAAATTTCATTACATTAAATGAAGATATGTCATATTTAAATAATTTACCGCTTGCCGATTTATCCTGGAATGTACCGGGAGAAATTGACGTTGTTCTTGGTGCTCAACTGTTTCCTTATATTTATTTGGGAGATAGGGTCGATTCTGGTAACCGCGCACCACCCGCTATATTAAACAGCTTTGGTTACGTGCTTATGGGAGATATTGCATGTCATTATGATGCAACCTGCCTACATAGTACTATATCTTCGTTTACCGCGCTTGCTAACGTTGACATTGAGTCAAGCTTACGGAAGTTCTTTGAGTTAGAGGAAATTCCATCTCAACGTTTTATTAGTCCAGATGAATTAGATTGCGAAAATAACTTTAACTCTTCGATTTTATTTAAAGACGGCAGATATTTTGTTGATTTACCCTTTTCTCGAAACCCCTCGGAGTTGGGTAAATCACGCGGTCTGGCTCACCGTCGTCTACTTGCGCTCGAGCGTAAATTCGATTGCGTGCCAACCCTACGAGAAAATTATAATAAAACTATCGCCGATTATATAACGCAGGGTATTTGTCCCAGGTGCCTGACTCTGAATTGACAGAGGAGGGTTACTACATACCGCATCACGCCGTTGTCAGACCAGATAAGGACAGCATCCGTATCGTTTTAGACGCTAGTGCTAAAACGCACTCAGGGCTGTCACTTAATGACATTTTGCATGTCGGACCTAATTTGCAGGCCGACTTGTTCTCGTTGTTACTCGACTTTCGTACATTCCCAATAGCAATGACCGCTGATATAAAACAAATGTTTTTGTGCATAGGAGTAAACGAGCACCATCGTAAATACTTACGAATTTTATTTCGTTTCAGTAGGAACGAACCTATTCGCACTTACAATTTTGACCGCGTACCCTTCGGGCTAAAGCCTAGCCTTACCTAGCTATGCGTACGTTACGCAACTTAGCGTGCGAGCATAGTGACCGCTTCCTGAGGCTTCTAAACTGGTAGAAACTCAGTTTTACATGGATGATTATGTCGATTCGGTTCCCGATGAACAGACTGCTATGCGATTGTCTCGCGAATTAATCGATTTATTTAAATTAGGCTCTTTCGACCTTGTCAAATGGGCCACTAATTCACCCGCTTTATTGGAGGTTCTTCCGAGTCTCACCGCTCACCAGTAAATTTTTCTGGCATGGGTAACGATATTTACAATTTTAAAATCCTTGGTTTAACCTGGGATCCTGCTGACGATTACTTTTCTTTAACAACAGTCGCTGTAGAAGATAAATGCACAAAGCGCACGATTCTATCGCTAGTTGCCCGCTTATTCGACGTACTTGGCGTTGTAGCTCCAGTTGTGCTGTACGCCAAAATTCTTATTAAGGAACTATGGCTAGCTAAAATAGACTGGGATGAGGTTCCTCCGGAATCCATCATCAGTCGCTTTTCAGCTTTTGCACGCGATTTTTCCGCACTCTCTTCTCTAAAAATTCCGCGCCATATTGGCATTGCGGGAAAAGCCGTAGTGAACATCGTAGCCTTTTGTGACGCGAGCTTCAGTGGTTACGGTTGTTGTGTTTATTTACACATCACTGATCCTGAAGGTAATATCACCGTCCGGCTTTTATGTGCAAAGTCAAAGGTTTCTCCAGTTAAAATAACAACGCTAGCTCGATTAGAACTTGTCGCCGCTTTGCTGTTGTCTAAGCTTGTTCGCGTGGTTCGCGATAAACTTTCCGCTCGTTTACCTATTACAGGTGTTTACGCCTTCTCGAATTCTATAATAGCGCTTTCGTGGATCCACTCATCGCCACATAGGTGGTCTATTTTTGTCAGCAATCGTATTGCTAAAATACACGATAATTTACCTGCCGCTTGCTTTAATCATGTGTCCGGGAAAGAGAATCCCAGCGATTGCCTTTCACGCGGCATGCTGCCTTCTGATTTAATTAAACACTCGCTGTGGTGGAATGGCCCTGCTTGGCTTCATCAGTCAAATAGCGAATGACCTTTAAAATTCATTCCAACTGAGTGTGAAACTCTACCGGAGTTCAAATCGAGAGCGTTTGTTGTTAAAGCCGCGAATTTAGAACCACGTGTTTTTGATTCTATAGTCACCCGTGTTTGTTCGTGGAATAAACTGTTGCGCGTATTCATGTACATTCTCAAATTTTCGAGCAAAAAACGTAATGGTGATCAATCGGTTAAAGATATTCAAATCGCTGAAAATTTTGTTATTCGAATAGTTCAGAGTATTCACTTTTCTAACGAATTAAATTTAATTAAAGCCGGCGAACTTCCGTCTAAGAAGTTGCGCAGTTTGTCTGTCTTCATCGATGACTACAGAATCTTACGCATCGGGGGCAGACTGTCCCATTCGGACCTGCCTTACGAGGCCAAGCATCCCGCGCTTTTACCTAAACGTGGCCGCGTAGTTGACTTAATTATTGACCACTACCACAATACTTATTGCCACACGGGCCCCGGGCTATTGATGTCTATTATAAGACAGCGGTTTTGGATATTGGATGGTAGAACAGTCATTCGGTCCCGCTGTCGCAAATGCAATACTTGTTTCCGTTTAAATCCTGCACATCCAACACCTAAAATGGCTGAATTGCCACGATATCGTGTCCGCGACGCTAAAGCATTTGTACATACCGGAGTAGACTTTGCCGGGCCTGTCGCTTATATACCTACTCGCCGTAGGGGTCAACGCTCTCAGAAAGTTTACATATGTTTGTTTGTCTGTATGGTTACTAAAGCCATACATATCGAACTTGTATCGGAACTTACATCCGATGCGTTTCTTTCCGCCTTCAAAAGGTTTATTTCCCGCCGCGGTCCAGTGTCTGTTATATACTCAGACAATGGCACCAATTTTGCCGGAGCTAAGGCACAGCTCGGCGTAATTTATTCTTTTTTGTTAAACTCCACTGTCCAATCTGATATCAAAAGGGAGCTTCTTAAAACACGCATTGAGTGGACAATGATTCCGCCACGCGCCGCACTTCGGAGGCATTTGGGAATCTAACATTAAAACCGTTAAGACACACTTGTATCGAGTCATGGGCAAGCAGTTGCTCACTTATGAGGAACTTTTGACCGTGCTAGTGCAAGTGGAAGGTATTGTAAATTCTCGACCACTTAGTGTTTTATCATCAGATCCGCATCCGGATGTGCTCACTCCGGCGCATTTCTTAATGTCCAGTCCCCTCAAGTATTTACCTTCTTCTGAATTGACAGAAGAAAGCTTGAACTTAACAAACCGCAAAAGGCTTTTAGATCAGCTTGTATTGTCTTATTGGAAAAAATGGCGAGTTGAATACTTGCACACGCTGCAAGTTCGGCAGAAGTGGGGATCACCCGATCGCCCAATAGAGATCGGTACTGTTGTTCTCTTGGGTCAAGATAATGTACCTCCTTTAACTTGGCCACTAGGCGTTATAACAGAGACTTTTCCCGGATCGGATGGTGTAATCCGCGTAGCTTCAGTAAAAACCGGGTCAGGTACATACAAACGTCCTGTCACCAAGCTATATCCTTTGCCAACCCAATAAACAATATTTTAGCTGATTCATGTATATATAGATAGTGTATTAATAGGGCATTTATATATAGTTTGTTACGATGTAAATCTAACCGCAATTTAACGCACCTGAAATATAACAGTTAATTTCAGGAATTTAATGACAATATTGTTTCAAACCGCTGTTAATAGCTCCTTGATAAAGTAGTAATTTTTTTAAAAGCTCAGGACCTTTCAAGGCGGGGAGTATGGTGTGGCGGCCTTTTCGCCCTTGAACCGCTTTATATCGCGGCGGCATGCGAGCCTTTGATATCAGCTACGTTTTGCCGTCGCACACAAACGGCATGGGCTTTGCTCAGCCGAGCATTCATGCCCCGCAGCGCTGCCACTAAGGTCGTGTCTTAACCCGCATACATCAGAAACATTCGCATTCACGCCCCGCAGCGCGGCCAGTTCGGTCGTGTCTTAGTCCGCATAAATTCATATTCGCATCCCCGCATACATTCATTCACGCCCCGCAGCGCGGCCAGTTCGGTCGTGTCTCAGTCCGCATAAATTCGCATTTCGCATCCCCTCAAATATTCACGCATCGCAGCTCGGCCAATTTGGTCGTGTCTCAACATCCCGCAGATACCAGATCCGCAACGCAGAGGTGGCCACCTTGGAATCGCCGACGAAGCCGAAACCGAAGCCGAAGCCGATTCAGGTGAGCGATTTGGCAATTCATTGGTTGATATCGGTAGCCGCCCCCATCCGCTAACGCGACGGCCGTTTAAGGGACGTTTTGGCCTTATCGGCTGACCTTCCACTACGGGCCGTACTACGTTTCCACACCGCACCACGAGAGCGGCTATTTACACGCCTGCCTCTCCAACTCCTTATTATTCTATTACACTCTTTTTTCTTATCTTTGTATTCTTGCTCATCTTCATCTCTGTTACTTTTTATCCATTTTAGCCTAGCCTTAACTTTTTTGTTGTGTGCATCATTACATTATTCGTTAAACCGTTGCTTCTTTCTGTCACTTTGTTTATTACCTATTATTTTCCCGGCCGTTTTGTTTATTACTTCTTTAATGTCTCTCCAGATCTCTTCAATTGATCCTTGTTTTTCTGTATTTTTAACTTGTTTTCCTAGTTCCGCCGTATATTGCCTTCTTGTTTCTTCATCTTTTAATTTTGTTACGTTCCACTTCCTCGTTCGTACTTTCTTTTCCTTCGTTCTTGTATTTTTTGTCGGATTGTTGCAGTTACCATAAAATGATCAGAGTCTGCGCATGCCCTCTGTATGTTCTAACATCTGTTATTGATGATTGACGTCTTTTATTTACTAGTACATGGTCTATTTGTGCTTGTGTTTTTTTATCTGGTGATATCCATGTTACCTTATGTCTTTTTGGGTGTATAAATTTTGTGCTGCTTATTATCATGTTCATCTTCGCCGCTAAGTCACATAATCTGATGCCATTATCGTTGGTTTTCTCATGTAAGGTACTTCTTCCTGCAACTTGACTTATTATCTTCTCTTTACCGATCTGTGCGTTGCAGTCTCCCAGCACTATAATTAGGTCCTCCTTTGGTATCCTCTCTATTCTTTCTTCTAGGTTCTCCTAGAATTTATTTTTCCCTTTATCATTATGTGTTTCTGTGGGTGCGTATATATTCAATATCGACATCTTTGTTGGGGTTCCTTCTAGTCTGATATATGCCATTCTTTCATTAATTAGTCTTGTTTCTATGATTTTCTCTCTCATTGTTTTTGTTACTATAAACCATGCATTCCCTGCTTTTCAGCCCCTGAGTATATAATTGTGAAATATTTTTCATCTATTCTTCCTTCTCCTCCCCATCTAATCTCTTGTAGGGCTGCAATATCTATTTGATACCTCTTTAATTCATATGCTATTTCTTTCATTTTTCCGATCTCCAACATTGTTCTGACGTTCCACGTGCTTATTTTCACTTTCTTCTTGTTTTTTCTTTTCTTTTTTGTTTTCCTCTGTACTAAGATTTTGCCTTTTTCGTCGCCATTGTCGTTATCTTTTGTCGATCCTTCAACTTTCTGTCTTACTAGTTTTTTGGACCAGTTCTTGGGATTACTCTTAGTTTTTGGTTGAACTCATCACTACTTATGGTTTCGATGCCTCTGATGGTATTGTTGAGCTGGTCTTTTTCATCCTCCTGTTTTTCCATTATTTTAACTTTTGGGTTTGTTTTCTCTCTGACTCCTTCCGTTTTTTTTATTGGTGCCAATAGACTCTGCGTCCAATATTTGTTTCGTTTGGGTATTGCTCCTAAATTTTTTCTTCCTATGGTTTCATTTTCTATCTCTTCGTCGGTGGATCTTCCTCTTTTTTTGACCTCTTTCTGCTCATTTTTTTTTGTTTCTTTTTTCCGTCGTGTTCTTCTTCTTCTTCTTCTTCTTGCAGATCCTCCCATTTCCATCTTTCACCGTTTACGATCAGTGTATCATCTATTATTGTAGCTCTGTTTCCTTGTTTTCTGGCTTCTATTAGATGTGGTGTTAGTTTTCTTCTGATATCTCTGGTTTTTTTTATCGAGGTCTTCTTGAATTCTTATCTCAGTTCCTTTCAAGTTTTTCTTGTTTTTCATTATTTCAATCTTCTTCATTTTTGTAGTCAGCCCTACCTTGACTGGTCTGGTTCCTCCTTTCTTAGGGTCTCCTATTCTGTTTATCATATCTATTTCGTTTTTTTTCCAGCTGAACTTTGGTACTTTTAATTAGTTCTATTACCATGTCTCTTAATGTTTCAATATTTTCGTTACTTTGCTCTTGTATTCTAAATATCACTAGGTTCCTTTTCCTCGTTTCCTTTTCCAGCCATTGTATTTGCATGTCTTGTTGTTTAATTATTAGCTTTAGCTCTTTTGTTTCATCTCCTTGATTTCTCAGTTGCAAACCCATGCTGTCTATTTTTTTATCCATCTGTATTAGCTTATTCATTACATCTGTGAGTGTAGGGGGTTCATTTTCTGCCATGTTTGTTTTCACTTTATTTCGCACTTTATATATTTATATGTGGTAGAGCTTAACGGTTATTTCGCGTTTCTCACAAATTTCTCTTACTACGTATCTGTCTGTTATTATTTATATTACCGTATCGCGTTTTATCATTCGTCTAGTACCACCAACTTTACCGCGCTCACGTGTTCTTTGTTTATTAGCTGCGTAATTCGCTTGTATTTACATGAAATTTTGTACTTTCGGCGCACTTTATTATTATTATCAAGTACCATCGCACAATTTCCTTGCTACGGCTCTGTTTTGTTTACACCGTTAATGGCGTTACTTCGTCGCGTACCGCGCGATAACTGCACGCCCGGTGTCGCACCTTCAGCTTGTTTTGGATTACTGTTGGTTTATCCTGTCGTCTACTCACTTTTATGCTCACTTCTCTAAATTATATATATATATATATATATATATATATATATATATATATATATCTGAAACAATGCAAATAGAAGAAGATAAAACATTTTTAAAGAAACATATAGAGCCAAGTCGACCGGATAGCTGGTGTGGACAAAAAGGTAGCGGATAAAGAAGAAAACTAAGACAAAAAGAATTATTGGCAGTTGCATCGACTTCTACACATGCCTTGGAACGTCCACACGATTCAGACGAAGAAGCGATTCTGAATTCTGAATTCAGCTTGCAAGAGGTTCGCTGCGCTGTACTTCAACCTGACACAAGTTTGAAAAAGAGGTAGAAATAATCTGATAACACGTAAACTAGTCGCAGCTTTAGACCGATGTCGGCTAAGTATAAGAGACTGCGTACATATTCTTCAGGCAGTCGTAGAAGCACTGGGTCTGCGCTGCGATGAATTCTCTATAAACAAATCCTCAATTCAGCGAATTCGTACTCGAGACGAGAAAATCCAGGGCAGAAGCAATAAAAACTGACTTTCAGAATAACGTACCTGGCGTAGTCGGTTCATTGGAATGGTATATTATTACCAGGCTTGGATGTGCAAAGTTCAAAAGAAGAATGATTGCCAATTATAATTTTATTTTATGACACAGAACAACTTCTTGCATTACCAAAACTAGAGAGTTCCTCTGGTAAACATCAAGCTAAAGCCTCTACAACTGCGCTCTATGACTGGAACCTTTCTGACAAGGTGCAAATAATGTGTTGTGACACAACATCGTCGAACATTGACCGCTTCAATGGAGCTTGTGCTCTTTGGAACATAATTTAGCTTGTCGTCATCATGTTTATGAATTGGTTCTAAAAACTGTATTTAAAACCAAGATTAAGCAAACTACTAGCAGCCCAGATATACCACTTCAAAAAGTTTAAAGACAATTGGAAAAACATCGATTCAAATAATCAAGTTTCTGATACAAAAATTGTATCTTTATCAATGTATTATAAAGCGAAACTAGACAAAACTTTTTTAAGGGATGATTATTGCGAATTTATCGAACTATACATAGTGGCAATTCAGAGAAAAAAATAAAAATCAAGCCCCCTGATGGATGACGAGAGTGATTTACCTTTTAAAAATATGTTTGCTTCAGTCTCAGTTCAGCATGACTATGAAAGACAAAAAGGCCCTGCAAGATGTTTGCTTATTTATTGTGACATTATATGTAAAACCTTGGCTCAAATGCACAGAGGCGGTAAAAGGACCTAATCAAGATTTGTGCTTGAAGTCATAAAAGACTACGAAAAAGTTGACACGGCAGTTTCTAAAGCTGCTGTAAGCAAGTCTAGCCGACACCTGTGGTAAAATACCACATAAATTATGTGAAGAGGCAGTCGTTGTATCATTTTTTGACAATGAAGTTGATGACCAAACTAAAATGAAGATGATTGTCAACTTAAACGGGGATAAAATCTCAGATTTTGGCAAACGATATATCCCATTGAAGGAAGAAATCTCCCAAACGTTGTTTGGTAAGTTGTATTTATTTTTATAAACTTTTTATTTTTTGTTTTATTTATTAATTAATCCTTTTTTGTTTCAGATTAAACGCTAGATGGTTTCGTACCATAGAAGAGCAAATTATTCCTAACTCGACTGCAAATCGACGACAGTTTTCTTCAGATAAGTGTGTCTTCTTGGAATAATAATGCTGCTTTACTGGAAGCTAAAAGAAAGTCATTTGAAGGTTGTAAATGACACTGCTGAAGAGCTGCAAGATTTTCACGGACTCATCACAGCTGAGAAAGAGCAAAAGCAATTCCTGTTGCGCTGTGTTCCAGAACATAGGAATTTGTATCCGGACTGTAAAAAACATACATTAAAAAGGAGTTACCCTGGCTGATTGTAGTAATTTTGTTTTAATAACAAAAAATATTTTTCTATTGTGATTTCGTTTTGTCTTTTATTTACCCATTTATTGCATTTTTAATAGTTTCATAGGAAAAAATAATGGTATATGGAAATGACATAATTGGAGAATACCAAGCCGGCTTCCGACAGGGCAGATCTACAGTGGACCAAATTTTCACAACAAGACAAATACTGGAAAAAGCATGGGAGTATAACATACCAATATTTCAACTATTCATTGACTTTGAGGAGGCATATGACAGCATAGATCGAAACAGCTTGTACAACATCATGGAAGAATTAGGCATCCCGAATAAGTTAATTAGCTTAACAAGAATGACAATGGAAAACTCTAGAGCTGCGGTAAGGATACAGAATAGAATCTCCCCGATGTTTACAACATCTAAAGGGGTAAGACAAGGAGATGGACTTGCACCAATACTGTTTAACCTAGTACTGGAAAAGTAATTAGAAGCTACAGGCAACACTGGCAGCACCATCATTAACAAGTCACACCAAGTGATCGGATATGCAGACGATATCAACCTGGTAGCAAGATCGGAAAGAGAAGTCAAGGACATATACAGAAATATAGAAACACAAGCACAAAAGGTGGGACTGAAGATCAACGAACAGAAGACAAAAATGCTAGCAGTAAAACCCCAAGAAGATTAGGTCAAAACTATACAATAGAGGATAAAATTTTGAAGTGGTACAGCAGTTCAAATACCTGGGAACCCAAATAAATAGTGAAAACAAGATAACACAAGAAATTCAACTACGCGTAACAGCAGGGAATAGAACATATTTCTCATTAACATCAATCTTTAAAGCATCATACACAACAAGAGCAACAAAATTAAAGATTTATAAAAGTATGATCAGACCGGTAGTCACATATGGATGTCAGTCATGGACAATGACCAAAGAAGCAGAAGAAACACTATTGCGTTTTGAAGGGCGAATATTAAGAAGAATTTTCGGCCCAGTACAAGAAGATGGCATATGGAGAATAAGGTACAATTTTGAACTGAGACAACTACATAAGGAGGCAAATATAGTAGAATTTGCAAAACTACTAAGACTGAAATGGGCAGGACATGTAGAACGAATGGAAGCACAAAGAATACCAAAGAGAATATTCCAAGGGCGAATTGAAGGCAGAAGAGGTAGGGGCCGTCCAAGACAAAGATGGTCCGATAACATAGAAGAGGATGCACAGCAAATACTTGACATCCAAAACTGGAGGATTAGTGCACAAAACAGGGAAGATTGGAGGCAAAAAATACGGGAGGCCCAGGTCCAGATGGGACTGTAGCGCCATGAAGAGAGAGAGAGAGATAGGAAAAAACACCAGTTTTGAAAAACTCTCTGCATGGGTTGCAATCATGTTAGAAAGATAAAATTTTATATTTGAGTATGGTCTTGTATTTATAAAAGATATAGAGGATATGCGTTTTGAAATTTGAAAAAAAAGAATTATTTGTCTTATAAGGGATACCGTAATGGCCATAGGATGTGTTATCGTGGTGTGATCAATCCTGTTTTGCTTTTGTTGCTATTTGTTGTGGCAATTGATAGGGTTCATGGTGTAATTCTTATTGTGTGATACTTTTAGTTGTAGGGGTGCTAACACTGTAGCATTTGGTGTTATGTTACTTTGATCTTGTGAGTGGTGCCTTTTTTAATCGTTTTTTGTTTCTTTAATAGCTGTTTTATCTCCGTTTTTTATCTTCATAAGATTCACGGTTACTGCTGTTTGTTCTGAATCATTGTGGTTATCTGGTTCTTTTTTTTGTTTATTTAGTTTACTTTCCAAGTCATCTTGTCTTGCTTTTAATTATTCAATTGGTTTTTTTGCTATAGTTAAGCTTTCATGAGCTTTATGTCATTCTGTAGATTACTGTTTTATGCAGTAAGCTCGCATTTGAAATTATTAGCTCTCTTAGCATTTTGAATTTCAAGCTGACTGGTTGCATTGTAAATTCATGTTTCATTGATTGATAAATTTATTTACCTTAAACTCTTATTAAATCTATTATTTGTCTACAAAAGGAATATTTTAGTGTTTGGTTAGGAACTTGATTATTTAGTATTTTGTATTAGGAGGTCTATTTTATATATTGCACTTTATTGAATACTATCATTTTGAGACTATCTTCAATATAAATTTAATATTGGCATTTTTATTTACAAAGAGAATTCGACACTATTTGCAAATGGCCATCGCAACAATATAACTGAAGAATAGGTAATTATTTGAATCTTACTCATTTATTGAAAACATGAAGTTGAGAAAGGTCAACATAACTTTGTTTAGTACAGTATATTTTATATACCAAAACAATTGATCTGTGATGATTACTTTGAAGTTGTGTGAGTTTTGTTTAGACTTCAATGCACTTCCATCCACAGAGAAGAAAATTCTACAAAGCAATATGATATATATACCAGTGAAGCATGAAAGTAGATACTTTTGCCTTGTGTGCAAACTATTAAAAAATATTATATATACACCTTAAAAATTTTCAATTTGTATCATTTTGTCTCTAAAAATAAAATTTCTTCTCATTTACACCAAGTCAGTTCTATATTTTTCTCCCACACACCGAGTCTGACATTTCATATTATTATGAGCTGAATTTTAGACGTTAAAATATGCAAGATTTTTGTATTATGAGAATACTCAAATTTGGTAACTGATCTCAGTTTGTGGACCTGAGTATTCTCATAGCTGACAGCAATGGTATTCATAAGTGAACTAGTACACATGTATAGTCAACTGTTTATTTATATTTTGTTTTTGAAATTAACGATAGTATGTTTGTAGTTCTCGACAATATTTTTGATCTAATTTTTTTTAGGTGTGATGTTGGCAGAGCTATCTGATTAATCAAAAGAGGAGAGTGAACTATCTGTCGGCTCACAGTTACCAAGAAGCAAAAGTGATCTACATATTCCAGGTGAAGAGAAGAAGTGGAAGAGTGCAAAAGAAAATAGGGCGAGATCCAATATTTTCAAATGTTTACTCCTAACGCCATATTTTAAACTTTTTGTGTACTTTTATCCGTTTTTTTTGTTTTATGATATAAATTAGTTTTTATAAATTATTATTGGCGCACTTACCGGCACTGCAGCCACAATGGCTTGTTGTGCCTACTAACATGCACCTTAAATTAGGACATCACACACCCATGGGTTAAGCGAAATTCGAACTCGCCCCTGTCGGCTCCATGACAGAGAAACGATGATCTTGACAACCGAACCACTGTGGCTCCTATAAATCAGTTAGGTAGCACTTTTACCTTTTATTTCTTTTCTTTTGCTCAATTTTTAGTAGGGACCACATGTTTCATTAGTGCTTTTTGTATATGTTCTAGAATATAAATTTCATTAAAAAAATTCTTATGATATGGCACATTGTACAGGATACATAAAATTTTTGTGTAAATTCTTTATATTCATAGATGACTCCTCACATTCAAATGTCTAGTTGAAGTAGACCATCGCTGAACTTTTTCTGTCTTTCATGTTTGTCCTCTTTTCTATGACCAGTAGCTCAGCCATTTCGATTAAGAAATTTTTTTGGCGAAGAAATTCTTTATACCTTCATTTCAAGTACATTTACAACTGGTTACAGATGTAATTTATAAAATACTTTACAATTTTATGTATATTTCACTCAGTTGGAATATGAAAATTAAGTTTGTCTGCATTAATGTACAATGTTAGTTCACTAGAAGTAGGAATTTTTTTGCGTGCAGGTAGCGGCTCTTGTGTTTTACCGTTAATTTGTCAACGCTCATATGTGACCCCAAGCTAAGCAAATCGAAATTTTTGTTTCAAACAGGTAGTAAATTTATCTTCACTTGCCGGCATTTTCTGGTTTTTTGGCTTTTACTTACTTTTTTTGGCATTTGACAGTCTTTTAAGGACTTTCTTTTGAGTTACTAAACTGTGTTTTTCTTCCAGGATGAGCTAGATTCACACCTGTTCAATGAACTTGCTCATTTTCTTTTTCTGTTACTTATCTTTACTCTTGATTATCTTTAATTACCGATACAGACTTTTTTGAGGTCGTTTTCCGCATTATTTGACCAGCAGTTCCTTGTTTTGTTTCCACCCCTAGATACTCATACTGTTCTACTCTTTCCAGTTCTATTATTTCTTGACGGCCTATCTATATCTCTAGTTTTTTCTTCCATCTTTCTTTGCATCCATTTTAATGTATTTTGATTTTTCTACCCTTATTTCTAGAGTCATTTTCCGTGCTTCTATTACTAAAGCTTTTATTTTACTTAACTATTTTATTGATCTCGCCATTAATAAGACATCGTCCGCGTATGCCATGCATTGGTGTGACTTATTTAGTATTGTCTCCGTTTAATTTATTTTTGCTGTTTACTATATTTACCAGGGCTATATTAAACAGTGCCGTGGACATGGGATAATTTACTATTAACCCTTACCATATTAGTCTAGTGTTTTAAGGTCATTTTTGTTAGTTTTATTAGTTTACTTGGGACTTTAATCGTTCCCAATGCCTTATATAGTTCATTCCTTAACAGTGCGTCATAGGCTTTTTAAAATCGATAAAAACTGCATGTACCTCTACCTTTTTCTCACAACATTGTTTGAAGTTATTTAAGAATTGGTCTATAGTTGATCTGTTCTTTCGGAATCCAGCTTGGTATTCTCCTAATTGACTTTCAGTATATGCTTGCAACTTATCTCTAATCACTGTAGCTAGAATATTATAAGCCACGCCACTTCGACCAGAGCTATTCCTCTATCATTTTTAGACTGAATTTTGTTCCCCTTTTTAAATAATGATATCAATATTGTCTGGTGCCATTCTTCTACTTTGGTTTCAACTTTTCACACATTCACCATTATTTCATTTAGTTATGTTATCACTGTCTCGGCCCCCACACTTTATAAGTTCCGCATTGATGTTATTTTTCCCTGGGCTTTTTCTACTTTTCAAATTTTGAATTATCTTACTTATTTCTTTTTTCGTTGGTTCTGCTATTTCTATTTTTTTATCTTCCACTATTCCTACTTCTCTTCCCTCTATTTCTTCTCCCATACTATTGTGGTTCAACATCTCATCAAAATATTCTTTCCATCTAACTATTATCTTTTCCTCATCTCCTATTATTCTTCCTTCTTTGTCTTTGTCCTTTGTCAGTTCCCTTTCCTTGCTCTCTTGATCTTCTTTTGGCAACTTTTTTCTATTTTCGATATTTCTCCGTGAGTCTTAAAATGCTCTCTTGGTTGATTACATATCCTCTTAGCCTATCTTCTTTTTCTTGATATTCAATAATTTTTTAATTGCTTCTTTACATTCCTCATTTAACCACGCCTTCTTTTCCTGACTTGCTCTCTTGCCTATCACTTCCATTGCCGTTTTTGTTATTGCTGATTCTAATTTCTGCCCCTTTTCTTGGATTGTTGTATCATTTATTTGCATGTATATTCGTTTTATTCTTTGTTGGTAGTCTTTACTTGTCTTTACTTTGCATTAAGTTTTCTACATTATATCTTGTTGTCCTTTTAAATCTTTGCTTATTTCCTTCTCTTCGTTGCTCATTCAAAACTATTTAACTAAGTAGTGGTCCGAGTTCATATCAACTGCTCTTTGGCTTCTCACATTCTTAATTACCACATGGTTTATTTGATTTACTATATTTCTTCCTGGATACTTTCATATATTTCTTTATGTGGAAACCAAGTGCTTTCCATCCTACAATCTCTACGGGCTACATAGCCAATTAGTTTTAACTAGTTTTGCTATGCATGCCTATTGTTGGAAAGTACTTTTTTCTTTGCCAATCTTTGCATATCAATCCCTGATTTATATTGTAACTTCTTTTTTTTTGGGGTGGGGGGGATTCTGTCATACACTTCTGCTACCTCTTCATAGAACCAGTCCTTTACTGCCTCACCCTTCTCTTCTGTTGGAGCGTGCACATTTATTAGATTTATCTTATTCTGACTCCCTTCTATTTTTAGCACCGACATTCTTTCTGATAACGGTTGAAAATCTATTATATTCTGCTTCATTTTCTTAGACATTCGAAACGCACACCAAAAATGTTCTCGTTATTACCGTTCTTAAGGAAAATATAATCTTCCAGCTCAATTATATCTCACCCTCTTTGCTAGAATGTCTATTTTGTACCTTCTCAATTCAATTTCCTGACTTTTTAGTGCTCCTTCATAGCACATACCCTGCACATTCCTTGTTCGTATATTTATTGCTTCTCTTAACTTTCCTCTCCTAATACCATGTTGCCTACTACCTTATTTTTTGGAATAAATGGTAGGTACGTTTCACTTATCCCGCTTACTGCAGCTAATTTTTTTCTTTCACAAGCTGGAAACAGTTCTTATGATTACATAGACATAGGGAACTCTGTTTACTATAAGTTTCCTATACCCAACTATTACAAAATTTTCTTGGTTTCTTACTTTCTTTCACTCATCTCTTATTGCAGCTTGTATCCCCCTTTCTTTCAATGCTAAGTCAGTATCGATATCTATCCGTGAGCCTTTTAGCTTTGCTTTATTTTTTAGTATTTCCATCTTATCTTTCCATTCTGACAGCTTTACCACTACCCTGTTCTTTTTTCTACCTCTTCCAATTGGATACGCTTCCTTGATTTTTGATTTCAGTCCTATTTTTTCTTTTATTAGTTTTTGTCACTTCTGCTTTTGTACTTTCACCTTCTCTCTGCAACTCTGATAGTATTATATTTTTCTTTCTCTTTTCTTTGTTCAACTGTTCAAATTTATCTTTGAGAGTTGCTCTTTTTGTTTCTACCTCATTTTTTTGGTCTTTCATTCTCATTCTTTCTTACTTATTTCACTTTTAGTTTTGCTATCTCAGTAATTACGTCATTTTTATTTTTATTCATATCCTTGATATGCTTTCTCAGTTTCGCAAAAAGTTGTTTTATAGCTCCATTTTTTCTGGCTGTCGGTTAGTAGATTCTTGTAATATCTGGTCACCTGCGCTGGAATCTCGTAGTCTCCCCCTCACCTTTGCCTTTATCGATTTTTTTTTGTTCTATCATGTCTGATTATCCTGCCATATATCTTACTGATCGTGCCCTCTGTAGTTTTTGCAATGTAATTTATTTCCTTTTTTCTGAATTGATATAAGCTGTTTTCCACCCTTCCAGTACGTTTTTGCCATTTATATATTTTGTAAATGTAAAGAGGATCATATAACTTTTCCGTTACATTTTTTTAATAACTGCGTTGATTCCTCCTGGCTCCAAGGACTTTTCATTTTTCAGTTCTTTTATTTCGTTTTTAGTCACTTTTATCTATAAGAATTTCTTCTTCTATATGTATATCAGTCTGATTCTGTTGTAGGTATATACAGTGTGTTCCGAAAATGTTTGAGGAAAACTATACCGCTGGATAGCGCTCGATGAGACGAACAAAAAATCTCTGTACCATTTTTCGATCCAATGCGTAATTACAGAGATAATGGCAATTAAAATTTTAATAAATTGACCGATCACAGTGACTTTGAAATAAAATTTTAAACAATGATATTTGGCATCTTTAAATTATCCAATTTTTGGTTATTATTGTACAGGAAGTTTCCCACAGGCTAATTAATATGTTAATTTTCAAACCTTAATTATTCCAGTTTTTCAAATGGAACACCCTATATTTTACTATTCTATATGACGCCCATTTTAATTCTCTTTCCTTTTTGTCCAGACAACGCCATATGTAAAATTACTATATCACTGGGAAAATTAAGGAGGGTAATACAAATAGACGGGCTAAAAGAGCGAACTTTTCAAAGACGTTTTTCGATAAGAAGTTTTTGAAATTTTGCACACATATTTATACAATATACAAGTATACAAAACAATATTTTTTTAATTTTTGAATACAAAATGGCGACTGTACAGTGGCGCAATGTGAACCTTCTATAATCGCTTATGCCGGTTGTGGTTGCCATAATTTTGATCTGTAACATACCAGAAATAAAATGTATGTAAAAAACAGTTACAATTTGTTACTAAACCTCAAAACTTGGGGGAAAAACAAAAATTAGACTATTGGCAGAAGTTTTTTTGACAAAATCGAAAATTTACCGAAATTTTTCAACCTTTTATGCAATAAATATTTAATTTTGCAACTTCAAAATTGTAGCTAATATCAAAAAAAGTGCTACAAGTTTCCGCCAAATCTGCCAATTAGTTTTTGAGTTATCACCGGCACAAAACTTCAAAAATGTTATTTTGAGAAAAACGCGTTTAAAGTTTCTATTGCCGAAGAATGATACTCACGATTTCGCTCTGATATACCTGCGACGCACTGTAAAAAGTGTTTTCGGAAATAGAAAGACTTCCAATTTCGTTTTCAAACTTTCACGAGCGTATTCGACAGGAAATTTACTAATTTTTTAGGGTAACAAAAAAAATCGATTTTTTTGACCTTCTATTTGTATTACCCCCCTTAACATTTTATGAATAAATAAGTAATTTTTAGGTTTTCACCAAGTTAGACTTGAAAAAAAAAGTTTTTTGTACTTACATCATTTTCTTTTTGGTTTATTATTAGGTTTAATTATATAACAGTTACCTTCGTTAAACTCTCCTTATTTATTTACAATTGAATCAGAATTTAATAGTCTCACAAAGAGTTAAATATGTCAGAAAAGTATTCATTTTAATAACTAATAGTCTTGAACTATAGTCTTGAATCGAAGTTCATTTTCTGTAACGTAATAATGAAAATTGTGCCGATTTACAAATCCATTTTTGTGAAAAGTGGATTCATCACTAAATAAAACTTTTTTGAAAAAATGTTTGTCTTCATGAATTTTCTCCGTGGCCCAGGTACAAAATTCTCTTTTTTTCTCAAAGTCTGTTAACTCTTGATGCAGGTGAATTTTAAAAAGATGTAATTTATTATAATAATATTCGGAAACACTTTTTCTGTGGCTGTCTTCTCACGAAGTATCTTGCAGCATACATTCTACTAGCTAGAAAAAAATTTCTCTCTCACCAAGAGCAAATGTCATGTCGACTAATTCATTCTTGGAATAATTCATCTTTTTTAAAGCAAAAAAAAACGCAATTAAATTAATACAAAATAATAATTTATAATTTGACAGCTCCACCACATATTTTTCCATGGCATGCTTTAATCATAATTCTTTTATTGTGCATCAAAACCCTGATCGAGATCATTAGACACTGAATTAAGTCATAAATAAATAAAGAGAAGGTAACTGTTATATAATTAAACCTAATAATAAACCAAAAAGAAAATGATATAAGTACAAAAAAAAATTTTTTCAAGGCTAACTTAGCCAAAATAAAAAATTACATATTTATCCATAAAAATTTTTAAAGGAAATAGTAATTTTTCACATGGTATTGTCTGGACAAAAAGAAAAGAGAATTAATCCTTAAAGGACACACCTCGCTCCCGTAACCAAGTGCCACACTGGAGTAAAAAATTACCCCAGTCACAAAAACTCGCCTGGAAAGCTTGATATGAAATATTTGACGCCAGAAAATTTCATGGACATAGAAAAACATGTTTTTTTATAGGATTACAATGTTTAATTAGGATTATCGCAAGAGGCGTGAAAAAAAAATTTAGTTCGCCAAAAAATCGAAAAAATACGTTTTTTACCAAAAAAATTCATATTTTTGGTAATTTTCTATTTTAAGACCTAATACTCTAGGTTTGCATTAAAAACATGTTTTTCTAAAGGGTGGTCTAACCAACTTAATTTGACATTTCTTTGTTTCACTGTTTGGCAAATTCAAACATGGAGAGGTACACAATTGAGCAGCGCGTTAAGATTTTTGAAGCCTTTTACGAAAATGGACGTTCAAATCAAAATGCATTTCGTGCACGTCGTGATTTTTTTGGTCAGCATAATCGACTAAATGTGTCCACAATCGGGAGAATTGTGCGCAAATTTCAGCAAACCAGGTCTGTAGAACATGTGAAAACACCTGTACATGCTCGCCCATTTCGTTCTGCGGAAATCATTGCTGTTGTTCGCGATAGTGTGGCAGAAGAGCCGCTAACCTCGACTCGTCGTCGTGCCCAACAATTGAACATCTCAAGAACATCACTGATGCGAATTTTAAATAAAGATTTGAATTTACACGCTTACACGATTCAATTGACTCAAGAGCTGAAGCCTACTGACCATTTCAAGCGTCGTCAATACGCCGAATGGTTGGTTGAACAGACAGAAGTGAATGGTGACTTTACAAAGAAAATCATATTCAGCGACGAGCCACACTTTCACCTCAGTGGATTCGTTAACAAGCAGAATTGCCGCATTTGGGCAAATGAGAATCCACGAGTGATTGTTGAAAAGCCGATGCATCCACACAGAGTGACTGAGTGGTGCGGTTTATGGGCTGGCGGCGTCATCGGGCCGTACTTCTTCGAAAATGAGGTCGGCCAAGCAGTTACCATGAATGGTGTTTGCCATCGCGAGATGATAACGGACTTCTTGTGGCCAGAAATTGAGGATATGGACCTGGACGATATGTGGTTCTAACAGGATGGTGCCACTTGCCACACAGCCAACGAAACAATGGCTCTTTTGCGCGAGAAATTCAATGGCCGTGTTAACTCACGTCGTGGTGATGTTAATTGGCCGTCACGATCATGTGATTTGACACCGTTGGACTTCTTTCTTTGGGGATATTTAAAAGCAAAAATGTACGTCACTAAGCCAAGAACAATTCAAGAGCTAAAGGATGAGATAATTCGTCACGTTAACGACATTGAACCTCAATTATGTCTCAGAGTCATTGAAAATATGGACCATCGGATAGGGGTATGCCACCGAAGCCGTGGCGAGCATTTGGCCGATATTTTGTTTCACACATAATTGTCATAGATCCTTCTATCATAATAAAACATATTAAGATAATTCTGTTTTATTTACAATTAACATCGTGCGTTTTGGTTGGACCACCCTATACATGGAAAAAATGATAGTCTAGTCAAACTTTGAAAAAAGTATATTTATTTTGAGAAATTACGGTCACAAAAATTCGAAAAATAACAAATTTGTATAACTTAAAAAACTCGCTCATAAAATTTTTATAACAACTTTAGAAATGTTAAATACATAAAAAACACTTTTTAACATGTCAGCAAATGTATAAAAATTTAAATTTTATATTAACAAACACTAATTTTCAACGCAGTCGTCACACAGAACAAGACGATGGTCATCGCAAACCGGCCTTCCGCACGAGGAGCACCAACACCTAGTTTTTCGGTCGCTTTTTCTTTGACATTGGGGGCATCTTCGTGTCTGGTCAAAGGACACCTTCCGCAGACTGCTCAGTCTCTCGTCCCCGTCGATCTTCAAAATTCCTTAGATACTGAACCTCAAGTCCTTCCGTAGGAAATCGTTGTTCGATCTCCTTGTCAGGTGAGGGGCAACTAGACGGAGGATCAAATTTTTCAAGGCCATTATCGACGTTGTTTGACTGGCAGTTCCTGGACCCTTGCTTAGTTTCCATAAAATGCGGGAGTTCACCGCTGCCTGGGCCAACATCCCGTAAAAAATCCTTAAGGGCCAGCGATTAGTCCTCCGAGCTACCGTGTAAACATGGCAGAGCTGGTCAAAGGTATCTGTCCCGCCCTTAGTCTCGCTATAAAAAAGGACAGCGTTCGGCTTTCCGTTTGTGATTTCCTGAGCTTTTATGTATGACGAGAGCACCAGCACAATCTTTCTTTTTTTGGGGGTATAGGAGAGCAAGCACATGTCTTTTGTGTGGCAGAATTTGGTCGTTGGAGGATTTTCGGAGGCAATCTTTATTTCTAGCGGGATATCTTTTTATTTTTTTTCATTGTGCCCGCGAAGGGTCATCTTGTACGGATCTTTCAGCATTCGGGTTACAAGAGGGATACTTGTAAACCAATTATCGCACGTGACTGAGCAATTGCTTCCGTGGATCGGCTTAGTTACCTCTTCAAAAAAAAGATCTGACATGGGTAACTTCTGAGGATTAAATACCCTTGCCGTTTTCCCCAGATATGGCAATGCCCATATAAGGTAGACTGTTGCAGCGTCGTTCAAAGTTATCATCTTCAATCCGTACTTATCGGGTTTCGATTTGATGTACATTCGAAAAATGCACCGGCTGAAACCGAGCAGTTGTTCGTCGACCGTGCATTGACTGCTTGGCTTGTAATAATTCTTGCAGTTGTTGATGAAAATATCCCAAAGTCTCCTAATGGGAGAAAGTCGGTCGTCGTGGTCTCTATCATCCGGCACATCAAATCGCAAGCAGGACTGAAGGAAGTTGAAACGTAACCGGGGAAATGCGCATCGATAAAAGTGGAAACCGTTTGCTTTGTCCCAAAGCTCGTGGGCGTCAACGTGACAAGCTTTCCACAAACCGGCGTAATACAAAACGCCTATCAAGGCTTTGATCTCCGTCGCATCAGTACGGTGATGATACGATTGGTTTTGTTCCTCGCCCACCAATTTGGCACACTCTTCCTCAATCTTAGCTTGCGTCCTCTCAACAGTTATGTCAATTATTTCCTGGCTAAAAAGTAAGTTCCAAAATTCCTCGATTTCAGTCAAATCCCGCGCTACTCCAACCAACTCCGCCCCGTACTCGTCGTTATCAGATTGCACATCGCTCATCCGATTAGAACGGCGTTCGGCCTGTAGCGTGTCCCAGGCGAACCCATAGACGCCTTTCCAGGGAGATGTCTTCCTCTGTCAGATCACCGCGTAAACGTCTTTCCAATGCCACACTACGGGACCGAGACCACTTTGCACGTTGCTGTTCCACTCCATGTCTTGATCTTGATTCGTCCTGTTCCGTTTCCGAATCAGTTTGCTCTTCGCAATCCGAAGTTACAGCGTGTTCCTGCTCCAGCAGCTCTTCCCGATTTGCTCTAGTCCGTAATTCGTACGGCATCTAAATAAAAAATATCAGAAACATAAAAAAATACTCTCCGTACCGCACGTAAAAAACCGTTACTTACTTTCATATATATATATATATATATATATATATATATATATATATAATACACACACACACGCGCGCACGCACACACACACACGCACGCACGCACGCACCCACGCACGCACGCACGCACGCACACACACACACACACACACACACACACACACACACACACACACACAGTAAGTTCGTTACATCCGAATTTAGGCACCCCGTATCAGCGCGTCTTTGAGAAATATGTACTCTTATCATATTTTAGTAGAGTCGAAGTGTTTTTTTTAGCCACCAAATCATTATCTACTCACCTTTATGAAGTTTCTGACACGAAAAATTCACTCAAAAAATTTTTAACTTTGCTTCAGAAAATCAACGTTGATGACACAATGGGGTAATAAATTACCCCAGTCCACTTTACTCAACTGCCGGCCGGACATTGAGCAATATAAATGGTTTCTATGGGGCCCAAGTTAAACTGTGGTTCATTGACTATTGAGATATGGCGCTATACAAAAACCATTTTTACGGTTTTAATACTCGAAAACAGCCGGTATTTTAGGCTGGGGTAACTTTTTACCCCTAGTGTCCTTTAAGGGTTAAAATAGGTATCATATGGAATAATAAAATATAGGGTGTTCCATTTGAAAAACTGGAGTAATTAATGTTTGAAAATTAATATATTAATTAGCCTGTAGGAAGCATCCTGTACAATAATTACCAAAAATTGGATAGTTCTCAGTTAGTTTACACCTTTTCACTTTAAAGATGCCAAATATAATTTTTTTAAATTTCATTTCAAAGCTGGCTCATTGTGGATCTGAGGTAGCATTTTATTAATTTTAGCTTTGAAAAGCTTCTCTCGCAAGGAGCAACACTCACGCCTACAGTTAAAAATAATCTTAACATAATAACTATGTTAGGGACAGATATCCCCAGATTATATTTCATAATAAATTTTAGTAGTTCCAGTGGGCCTCCTTCAACAAGCGTTGTCTCGTCATTAGAAGCCTGAAGTCGCTTTCGTTCTACCTCGAACTCACTTTCGTTTATGTCGTCTGGAAACATAATGCCCACCTCGTACCTAAACTCTAGATCCAAAATATTTGATGGTTTCAAAAAACTATACTTGTCATCCAGGTCCTGGAGTTGCTGGAACCGTGTACTAATTTCCTGTAATAAAGTTTTTATGTTAGAGAATAATATGAGTGTAACAATTTTTTGGCACCCTCTTGTAATATTCTATCTAGCGACTCGAAAATTTCCCTCCTCAATTCTTCTCCAGGAGACAATCTGGAATTAGAATTATTGCTGTCACCAAAGTGACGCTTGGGCTTCTTTCTGCGGCGGGCCGTGACGTCGAAGCCATTTCCTTCGCAAAGATTTTTTGCAAATGTGATTGCGTTGGAGACAGTTTCATTTCGGCTCTCGCGCAAGAATGTTTTCAGGCTTCGAATTTTCGTAGCGCACATGTGGACATCGATTCCCTTCGCTTGGAGGTAGTTTTGGACATCATTTATTTCCAGCAACACAGCGCTCCAAAAACCAAGGTAGCAGAAGAACGAGGAGGACTGGATCGCATTTATCAATAGACTCGCATCTGTTCGTGTAGCCATGTTTTCAGAATCAGCAGTGAGTTGGTCCAAAACGTCAAAAATTTTGAAATAATTGCTTTTCATCAACTTAACCGCTTCATGCCTGGCGCTCCAACGCGCCTCGACCAATCGCTTCACGCCTTGGCCAGTTGCAACTTTAAGGATATTCCATCGGTGGATTGAGGGGAAAAACAAAACTTTCTCCAACGTTCCGAAAAATGTGATGGAATTTACAGCGACGGGTGCGGCATGTACGCTACTAGATTTAATGTATGGTTGATACAGGAAATAAACTGCGCGTTTGGGTTGATTTTCTTAATACGTGGCTGGACCCCTATATGTACCCCGGCCATCACGGCAGCACTGTCACAACTGTGGCCTCTGCAATTTTGTATGTCAAGCCCATCCGTCCTAATTTTATCAATTATTAATTGCGTCAGCTGTTCTGCTGTTTTCTCTTTTGTCTCCACAAAATCAACGAATGAATCCACAACACTGACTTCTGGTGCATCAATCTTCACGTAGCGGAGTATGTTGCTTGTTTGACCCGTGTGTGATAAATCCGCCGTACTATCGAAGATGACGCAAAAGTATTTCACTTCTTGTACCTTTTGCAAAATTTTCTTTCCAACTTGATCGCCAAGAAGACTTATAAATTTATTCTGGGCCAGTGATGAAAAATAAGTTATCTTTGTTCCGAGGTGAACCTTCGTCAAATGTTCTCGTAGCACTGGATCACATTTTGGAAGTCGACAAGTGCGAAATAGAAAAGCAGCGCCATTTCTTAGTCCATATGAATGGTTTACTGTTGGTGTAATATGTGTTTTTACTTTGAAATTAGAGCATCACCCCCGTAATTTCCCTACCGTTTTTATACAGAGGAAGAGGAATCAGTCAGAATCTAAAGTTTCAGAACTTACCTTGGGCAAGTAGGTATCTAATCAGTAGATTTCCAACCATGAGATTCGATAAAATGCACTTCACAGCCGTTAGAAAGTTTGAAGTTGAATTAATGCTACAAAAGCAACCGTCGCGACTAAATTTCGACTCGGAATGGCCTGTTTCAATGGGGAAACCCCTTTTGTATGATCAGCATCCCTTCGCTTCTCTAAATTCGTTTAAATATCAAGGTACCGCCCTCACTCCGTGCTGGCCACATGGTGCGATAGTAAGACGGATTGGAACGACGACGCCTAGATATTCCCGCTCAATACCTACGTTCCAACTTTATGGTTTTATGTAAGGTCTGCATTAATATTACCTTAAACGGTTGTTAATACCAAATACGTGGGTTTCCATCAGAACCTGCAGGTCATTGTACTTAAATGAATTTTTACTTGAAAAGATTGGGACCGGGGCGCTATTTGCCGCCCCTCTCAAAGTGCCCCCCGTGGCGGAGCACTCACCCGCCCCCTCCCCTAATTACGCCATTGATTCGGAATAATCCAATGCATTGAGATACGATGAAAACCTTGTTATTTGCTAACATGTTCAAAATAGGATGAGAGTTTTATAAATTATAAATTATGGGATCTTGGTCGTGGAGTTTAAAGACGCCACACTCAGTTGCTGACGTATTTGAAATAGGATGCGCTCAGGTAGGTTACTATTTTCACTTCGAATGCGACACCCGCAGCTGCTGGAGAAGTTTTAGTACTTGGCTAAGGTGCCCTTAAATATTTGGTCCAATTCCTTGAGTACACCTCTATATTATCTAGGATGTCCCATACGCGTGAAGTAACTCCCAAAAAACATTTAAATATTCATACAAGCATGAAAAGAAACATTTAAAAAATTATTGAAACAAAATTTGCTAATACAAATGATGTGTTTTGCACTTTCTTATTTTTGCAATAGTTTCAGACGTTGGTTGCTCATGAAAATCAACGTAACTGCAACGGTGCACAATCGTAACCGACAGTGACGGTATCTTAATTGCCGAAGTGGTTAAAGCCGGCGGCGTACCTAAGGACGTTGCTGTAGCTGGTAGCAAAGTAGGCAGCGTAGGCGGAGCCGGCGGCTGAGCAAGCGGAGCTACTGAGGTCCGTTAAATCTGGTTTATGCTTCTAAATTTCTCGGCAATGCCAAAGTAAGTGGTTCATTCTTTAATCAGTATCGTCGATTTCCTTATGTTCGTGATCTTGCGTAATCTACTTGGCACGAACTATACATCTTTCCAAATTGAAAAATACCATATGAATTTAGATGTAGAACTGCTTTAAAGGTTTTCATATAGGCCATCACCGATGTCGACTTATTTGACACCAAGTTTTTCTTCTGAATTGCCAAATATTTTCAGCAGCAATGCGTTAGTTTTGTTTTCTTTATGATCATTATACCAGTTTTTTAATTTTTGTGTATTATTCTCCTTTAATTCCAAACGACGCATAAACTATTATTTACGGGCAAATCAGTCATCTTGCTTGTGTAATTATTATCCACCGCAGCCACTTCAAAATTTCGCTTCCGATTCCCACAACTTTTGGTGGCCTTTAACTACGTTTAATACTTTTATGTGAACCTTTTGAATATGCTTACATTCTTAAGCCTGCGAATCATTTTCGAAGTTTTTTTTTTTATTAAACTTCGTAAACAGCACATATTTTTTGTTTGTGTGGCATTCCTGCCACATTTTCATAAAACATTGTGTCTCGCATGCACTTTGTATTCTCCCACCTTCAAAGAGTACGAGAATGACACAAATTTATTGCAAAGTATGTTTTTAAGATACGTTAAAATGTGTCTAGGAAGAAATAAAATCCTGCTTCGTTTAGTCTTTCGACCACCTCATTACTAGTAAACATGTACGTTTTTATTGTTCTGTTTTTAATTGAATATTAGAATGATAATGGCATTTTTTTGCCGTTTGGAGTATCGGTTCCTGATTGAGAAAATTTTCATTTCGTGTCTTAGCTCATTTGTTTCAGATGGCTGAGTGGATGCGTGTGTGTTGAATTTAAAATTTGAGTTTGTCAACAAACAACACAACTGGAGTCGAATACTGGTTAGTCTAGTTTTGAGCAGTTCATAACGGTAGAACAACATGAAAATACATACATGCCAGTGAATGACCAGGATGTTTCTGTGTCACGCCATTCGTTTTTTTTTTGTCGGAAAAACCCTTTGTTGCATCCAGTTGTTGATTGGTTGTATAGGGTTACTCGCTATCTAATTGTCGACGTTGACGTTGATAGCCTTGATATTTAAGATATCTGTGCCTTAAATCGGTGAATGTGCCTTTTCAGGCGCTTCCAAAGTGGCAAAAAAGTCGAATGGAAACATAAGTGTTGATATAGTCCTGAACATACCAAGGATGACGGTGATATCATTTTACAGGACATCTGTCCCGAAACCACCTCTGGAAATTTGGTGGTATTTTGAGTAGCTATCACGGTGTCATTAAAGGCCTTCAAAGGGTCCACGTTCTGGAAGAGCTCCGAAATGCTAACCCAGCCTTTGTGTTCTTGTTTTAAATGCCGTGGAGTTGACTGGTTGTTGGTCTGCAGCAGCTGCTTCTTCACTCGACCGCTGCAGCGTAGCTTCGCTCAAGTGCGGTCGTCATTTTGTGAGGTGCCGCCTTGAGGAAATAACATCCCCGAAAACTGGTTAAATGGTAACCCCACCAGTTTGCGCAGGTGCCGGCTCGCTGTGGGGTATTCCCAGGAGTTGATTTTTACCCCACTGCGCATTTTGGCGGGACAGCAACTGTGCCACTACAAAGTGTCCTCGTCCATGTCATCTTCGTCGCAATTTTCGACGGGAAGGGAATATCTCGACATTTATTAGTAGTATTTGTCACTTCCTCCAGTGTCTATAAAATCCTGAGGACGTGTTCCAGAAGCTTTAATAAGTCTAGCTTCTGAAGTAGCTGAAAAATTATAAATATTTCCCAGGGTTTGATAATCCATCTGTAGGCATGTTTGTTGTTTGGATTAGCGCCCTGCTATTACCGCCGGCGTCGGTGTTCTGTTTAACTGCGCTTCCTCTTACTGCTTTAGTATAACTGCCTACCAGACTATGAGTGGCCTGACGGCTGTGGCTTGTATCTCTGTCCGGGGTGCTGGCTTCCACTATGGCAGCCTCGCCGTGGCGGCCCTTGTCCTAGTATCATTGATATTCATTTATTCATATCGGTGTACCTGATGTCCATAGCGTGACTGACATTATTTACGTTGTATGATTTGCAGTTTGCGAAACGAAATAGTTTGCGGCCTTTGATTTGATGAGCGGCTATTCCTATGTGTGTCAGTACTACGAACGAAGTCGTTGTTGCTCTTTTATAAGATACAAAATCGTGACGGCATTCCGCTCTTCACTAATCTGTTTCCAAACGTAATAAAAAAGCTGTCATCCGAATATGAACGTCTGCCTATAGCTCTGCAACGGTTACAGGTCCATCTGTGGCCCGCCATGTATGCGAAGTCTCATATACCATCGAGTTCTTTACACTTTACGTCCACCTGTTGGAGTCTAATGAAACTTCACTTCATCTTAATCACGATTTTGGGGGTCCCTGGGTTTCCCAGCCCCTAACTCCCAACGCATCGGTGACATCTGGTTGATATTGGTTGGCCTGCTTCACAGGCCGCCCCCGCTCCGCCTTACTATCAGGATCTTCGGGCGCTTGAGGCGGGCGCCCCTATCAACGTCATAGCTGTACAAGCCACGGACTGTTGGATTGCCGTGGTCTTGAACGCTGGCATGTAGTTGAAGAGCGCACTGGGAGATATACTCCTGGATGGTTGGCACGTCGGCGTCGTTGTGTAAGATGGTATTCCTTACATACCACAGAGCGCCAAAGATGGCCCGAATGGCCCAGTTCTGGACCACTTGGAGTTTATTCACGTGGGTCTTGGCTGCATACCCCAAACAGCAGAAGCGTACAGCATCGTTGGCCTGATTACTGTTTTGTACAGCAGTAGCTTGTTGTGGGTTGACATCCTACTGTTGGGGTGCAGCAAGCTGCCCAAAGCTTGGTGGGCTGCCTTGGCTCGCGTGACCATGTTGTCCACGTGAACTCTCCAGGTAAGCTTCTTATCTAGGATCGTGCCTCTTCTCTCCAGGGTATATCTTGTCCGAAGATCCTGATATTCCTGATGTCACCGCGCCATCGTAGTTTCTTCTTGGTGGAGAACAGGATCGCCGCACTCTTCTCTGGATTGATCCTAATCCACCACCGGTCGCACCAATCTTCCATCTGGTCTAGCCAGGGAGGGCCTCAGCGAGATTGACAGGACCGCCGTATCGCCTGCGAACTGGGCCATCGTCGTGGAAGGCGTCGTTGGGGTGTCCCACACGTACAGGTTGAAGAGTATGGGGGACAGCACCAAGCCTTGGGGGACTCCGGCTCGGAGACGCCTCTCCGATAGCTTCACGCCACCGAACTTATCCGGAACCTTCGGCATGAGAGGAAGAACCGGATCAACTGGACCATCGGCAGCGGGATGCTTGTCGGAAGCCATCCTGTAGACGAGGCCATGATGCCACACCTTGTCGAACGCCTTGGCCACATCAAGAAAGGCCGCAGCTGTGTACTGCTTCTTGGTGAAGCCTTCCGTGATCTTCTCTACCACCCGAAGGAGTTGGTGGGTGGTGGAGTGGCCGTGGCGGAACCCGAACTGGTTAACGGGAAGAAGTTCGAGTTCCTCGACTGCTGTCCTCAGACGTTGGTGGATTATCTGTTCCACCAGTTTCCCCAGGTTCGGCAGCAGGCTGATCGGCCGATAATCCTGGGGGAACGTATCTGATTTCCCGGGCTTCTGGATCATCACTACGTCTGCTATCTTCCACTGGCTCGGGAAGTGTCGCAGGCTTAGGACAGCATTGGCTATGGCAAGAGCGTAGACGACTGCCATCTTCGGGAGAGCCTTCAGCGCGCGGTTGGGGATGCCATCGAGTCCGGGGGCCTTCGGTGGGGCAGCGCGCTGATAAGCTGCCGAAGCTCCTCGGGGGACGCGTGCTCCAAACGGGCGTTGCATGGCTGGTCTCGGAGGCGTCCCACCATGCGATCGACTGCGGCGAAATGGTCAAGGTCGGCGTCTTGATAGTCGATGTCGCACTGCCGCTCGAGGCAGTCATCAAATGCCTCTGCCTTGTTTTGAGCGGTGTGCGCAACGCCAGTTTCCCCGTGGATGGGCGGTACGGAGGCTCGTCGGTTCTTCAATATCTTGACCATAGATTCCTGAATGGGGGCGGTAAGATAGTGCACCGCCTCCTTGAGGGCTTTGCTGGAGCGGATGAAGGTGAACGGTGAAGGCTGGCAACGAAACGCAGGGACGGAACGAGACGTCGTCCATTCCGTCTGGAATCCTCAGGATGAAGAGAATCAGGTTGTGATCGCTGTCAAGCTCGCTGATGTTCTCGATGGTATGCTGCATTATTATTTTTTTTTATTCTGCCGTTAGTATTCGTGAACCGGCTGTTCCACGAGGGCTGTTTGGCATTTAAGTCGCCATCCAAAACAGTGGCGACGTCCTCCCCGAAGTTAGCGTCCATGTCCTCGGGAAGAAGGGCCTTGCTGTGCATAGGGGAGTTGTAGGCTGCTATGAGCCTTACAACTCCGTAATCCCTCGTCTGGAGACATGGCAGTTTTGCAGTTGGCGTAATATTTTAAAGAATTCCGAATTCTAAGCCAGCTCGAGGCTTGTTTCGGTTTTTTTTTGTATGCGACTTGCCCTTTAGATAACAAATTAATTAGGCATTTTCTGACCAAAACCACCATTCATAGTATGTTAATTACTCAAGTGTACCAAATTCCTATTTCGGATAGTAACGTTAGCGTTTCTAACTACCGTCAGAGCGTTAAATTTATTTGACGTTCAACAGGCTAACGCACTTTAAACGTCTGGATAGTTTTTACAAACCGATTAGCCGAGGCATTTGTTCTTAATTAAATATGGGACAGCTTGCCGCAATTATGTATGTTCTATGGGCTTATTTTTGTTTGAACTGCGGTTTATGAATTCTATACTGTAGCTATGATGAGGTTCACCAAAAACCAGTTTTTCGAAATTTCAACAAATACACCAAAAGGGAACGCAATTCTTTGTTCAATTGCAATACCGTGACATCGAATTTCTTTCATATTTGTTGGCATGTATCATTGGTCTCTGCTTTTTTAATTGCACGAATAAGGCCTCTATTATTTTGTAATATTGTTTTTACAATCTTTTGGTTTCAAATATTCTAAAACGGTTGGCGACAATTTGCACTAAGATTTTACCACAAAACAGTATAGCAACCATAAGTCTTATTTCATTATTTTATTTCCGAAGCTTTGATTTCACATTCGTATAGAATATCCGTTGGTATATTAGTCCACTTGGGCGCTGTTTAAATTTAATTTTAAATGTTTTATGTTGTGTTCTACTGGAGATATATTTACAGAATTGAGATGCAACGGATATCCTTTTTGTTTGTACTATTAAAATTATTCTAGATGTGCGGTTGTAAAAATTTAATTTTTCGTTACTAAACACTCAAATCGGCTGCCCTAACAATCGTGAGAAACGGCTCCGCAAGTTTATACTCCCGTTCGCGCTTGGAGGTATGCAAAAATGCACGCAAGATCAACAAATATTCTCGATTTTATGTGCCCCTGGGATCCCAACGCCTAACCTGCACTTCTTCGCTGACCTGACTTGAGTGGTTAACCTGCTCCTCAAGACACCCCCGTACTGTCTTACGGAGGGATCAAACTCTTCGACTGTTGTGGCGGGCGCTTCTGCCAACTTCGTAGTTGGTGTAAGATGGTGTTTCTTATGTACTACGGACGTGTGTTCTTGCTGCATATCCCCAAATATATTATAGATCGTATGTTCCTGTATGACATTTTGTTATTGGGGTGCAGCAAGCCGGCTAAGATTTGTCTGCCATGTTCTCCACGTGAACTCTCTAGGTTAGCTTCTATAAGGTCACTCCAAGGTACCGTGCCTCTTCACTTCAGGGTATATCTCTGACGAAAATATATTACCCCGGTCACCACGCCATCTTGTCTTCTTTTTGTTGGAGAATAAGACTGTTGTGTTCTTCTCGGGGTGATTTCCCACCGGTAGCACTAGTCTTCGACTTGATCTAGCTCTTCCTGGATACAGAGTACTCCCAAGGAGGGCCGTAGCGAGCTTGGGAAATCCGCTGTCATCTGCGAATTGAACTATTGTGGAGGGCATCGTTGACATGTCCTTCACGTAAAGGTAGAAGAGAGGAGGGAACGCTGACTCTGAGACGCTTCTCCAATTACTTCATATCACCGAACTTGATCCTAAACTTCCGACCAGACAGGAAAGACCAAATCAGTTGATCATCGGCAGCGGGGTATTGTCTGAAGCCATCTTGGAGATGCGCTGGCCCATGAAAGCAGTCTTTCGGAGCTCCAGTCGCGCTTGAACACACCGAGCGCTCGAGCGAGCCGGGCAGGGGAACGAAGACGGTAGAGAGGAGCTTACCTGCGAGTCTGCAACGGAAGCTGGAGTTTCGGCAGCGTGGCTTAGGAGCAAGACCAGGGATGTCCTGAGGGCGCCTTTTTCTTCTGTTGGATAGTCTTCGCGACCATGGGAATCCTTGAGTCCAACTCTTAACCCCCTTCTTCTTTGGTAAACTGGCGAGAATGTTAGTAGGCCTGCGGTGGGCCGCCTTGAACTGCCTTATGGGGAATTAGAATCGGGCGAGTAATGGTATGAGGAAACTAACTCATTTTCTTTATTGTTATAAATATGTCAGGATATTATTGACATAGATAAAGAGTATTACTGTTGTTATATTGAGGCAAGTGGTCAAATATTTTGCACAGGACCTTTATCCTTCTTGATCCAACTCCAGGAATGGCGCCAATAATCAGTGCAGTATTATCGGCGTTGATAACTAACTTAAGATCATTACTGTTTTTGATGTTTGTTTGGTACATTTTTAAATTTTTTTATCTATATATTTGACCATAGGCCAATGCTGTAATATTTATATATGTCCTTAAATAACCTCTGTAAACCTGGTCCAGCAACTATTGCTTTATGAGGAATACTCACTAGTCTTATGTCCATTATAGTGCGCCTAGTGTCAGATATAACTATTTTTTTGTTGGTCTTAGGTCCCCACAATATTTTGATGCCTTCAGATCTGGCTTGCTGGCTTTGCTCTAGTTGCACTTGCGGTTTTCCACCACCCGCTTCAGCTGCTTGAACTTCAATTTCTTTCATTCTTATTACATTTCTTCTGACTGCCTCAAATCCTGTCTTGATAGTAATTACGTCTAGCGTTAACAGTTATGATGGTAGGCGCAATTGGTGCTGGATATGCAAACACTAGCAATAGAAAAATTAATTTTACTATTTAAAAATTATCTTTTCTCTATCCCAGAAGCGGCCTTTGCCCTTTTTTGATCCCTTTAGTAAATCGTATTGAGGTTTTAGGTATAAAATGCCTATAACGTCGTAGTTGATTGTTGAATTTCTGTGACCCTGGACACTTTCATGGAATTGCACTGGAAGATATAAACCTGGATAGTTGACACATTGGTGTCTCTGTGGAGCGTAGTGTTTCTTACGTACCATGGAACGTTAAAGATGGTCCTAAAGGCCCGATTCCGGACTACTTAGAGTTTGGGGTTACGTAGCTGAAACCCATGTAAATAAACGGCGCAGGCGTACATCCTGGTGAATCGGATGACTGTTTTATACACGAGTAGCTTGTTGGACTGCGACATACTGCTGTTGGGGTGCAGCAAGCTGCCCAAGGCGTGGGGGCTGCCTTGGCTCGTGTCGCCATCGACTTAACGTGAACACTCCAAGTAAGCTTTTTATTCAATGTTATTCCGAGATATCGTGCCTCTTCTCTCCAAAGTATATTTTGCCAGAAGATTTTGATATTAGCCAAGACACTACATCATCTTGTCTTCTTTTTGGCTGAGAACAGGTTCGCCACGCTCTTCTCGTGGTTGATCCTGATTGTCCACCGATCGCACCATTCTTCCACTTGTTCCAACTCCTCATGAACACGCCGTACTGCCAGGTAGGCTGCAGTGAGTTTGACAGAACTCCTGTCGTCTGGCAATTGTCGTGGAAGCCGACGTCGGAGTATAATCCTACACGTAGAGGTTGAAGAACGTGGGAGACGGCACGGAACCTTAGGGGACGCCGGCTCGGAGATGCCTTTTCGATGACTTTACGCTGCCGAACTTAATCCGAAACATCTTGTCGGACAAGAAGGATCAAATCAACTGGACTATCGATACCTTCGGTAATCCGTAGTAGGTGGTAGAAGCGGAACTTGAATTGGTTGTCAGGTAGAAATTCGAATTCTTTGACTGCTGTTCTCAGGTGTTGGTGGATTGCGCGCTCCAGCAGTTTCTCCAAGTGCGACAGGAGGCTAATCGGCCGATAATCCTGGTGAAAGGTAGGTACCTGATTTCGCGGGCTTAGAAAGCATCACGATGTCCGTTATCGTCCACTTGATCGGAAAGTAGCGCAGACTTGGGACATTAGTGATGGCAACCGCATAGACTGCCGTCGTCTTCGCCTAGTTCGGAATGCCGTCTGGTCCGGGAGCCTTCCGGAGTGGCAGCGCGCTAAGCAGCTGCTGGATTTCTTAGTAAAACGCTAGCTGAGGTGTCGCAGGCGTCTTACTATACGGTCGAGGGTGGCAAGATTTTCAATATCGGCGTCGGTGTAGTCAATGTCGCACTGGCGCTCAAGACAGTCCGCAAACGCTTCTGAATTGGCTTCGGCGGTATGCGTCACGCCTTTCTCCCCTTGAATGGGTGGAACAGGTGGTTGGAGTCGTCGGTTGTAGAGAATCTTGACCATTCGCTACAGCGAGTTGTCGTTTACGCCGAAGGATTCGAGTTTACTGCGCGCACCGTCGCGTCCTATATTTATGGATCCCCTCCTTCAACTGTAGAGTCAGAGGATATCTACCGTCTTCGGTGTGAACTGTGCTGCTACGTGGACGGATCGCGGGGAGACGACGGGAGACCAGGGGCCGCGTTCGTGGTCATGCAAGAAGATGAAGAAATATACTACGGACAAGCAAAACTAGCAGACTGGAGTGCCATCTTCCAGTGCGAGCTAATAGCCATACGAAAGTGACTGGCGTATCTTCAGAGGTACAGAGCAGTAATCCCAAGATGCGCTGTTATATTTCAGTCAGAGCTACTTGATCTCAAAAGTACGAAAGCGCCGAGTGATTTGCAAGTTGAGGTTTGGAGCCTTGCAAAGACGCTGTTGGTCGAGATCGATGTCCGGTTTCATTGGATCAAAGCGCGCATCGGAACTTCAGGAAATGAGCGTGCGCACCAGTTGGCCAAAGAGGCAGCGGCAGGAGATGGACCACCTATATTTGAGATGATAGCAATGGGGCTCGTGAAAAATCGATTACGAGCTAAAACGAGAGCAAGATGGAAGCAGAAATGAAAAGCAGCGGAGACAGGGCGACATGCGCGGATATTCACCCCCACGGTCGACACGGCGTGAGAAGCTGCGGAGTGCTTTAACCGGCACACCGTCCAGCTTATCACTGGAAGCTGACAGAAGACCAAAACGAATGCACGTGTGGGGAGGTCGACGACGCCATGCACGCCCTGCTGACCTACAATGCGGAGGAAGAGACCAAGGCCAGGGCGGAGAGGACCCTGATCACGAGCGGCTAGAGATGGCCGGCCACGAACGCGGGAGGAAATCGAGAGACTTTCAGGAGAGCGCGAATGGTGGACGGCTCTTGCGATCTGCGGAACGTTGCGCGAGATTACGGGTTGGCGGGAATTTGTTATGGGCGTACGCAGGTTGGGAACATAAGTGCTGGTGCGGATATGAACTCTGGGACAATGAATAACAGACAAGTGCGGCGTAGGTTAAGGTAGTTTAGTCTGTTTCTTGCGTAGTTTCTAGTCGCCTGCCCTAACTCGGGTTTTCGTGGTTTTCCTGGGTCCTGCACTAAGGTGAATGCCGGGGCAGGTAAAATTTGCAGCCACGGTAGTTTTTAAGAAAAGTGAGAATTATAAAAAGACAGGTTGTGAGGGAAATTGTTAATGCGGTTAATGATTTAAGACTGTAATGCTCTTTGTATCTATTCAATTATTAAATCGTATGTACATGGCTGTATTATAATTGATTCGGTTTGATTTTTGCTTTGGAGAACTTAACATTTTGAACTTCTCAATCAGCTGCGGCCAGTAGTTCTTGGCTCTTAAAACTACCGGAGAGTTCTCTGCTGCTGCTAGTCTTTTCCCGACGTCTCCATCGCGGATTACTCGTTAGCTGTCGTAATTTTTGGTGCTGACTCTTGCTGCACTACGGTGTAATCTTCGACACTTTCATCGCTTTTTTTCCTTCTTGGATGCTTCCGACGTCCAGCGAGGCCGTAAGCTCCTCCATTCCTGCGTTTATTTGCTCGCTTTGATGGAGAGTCGCTTGCCGACGCTCCCAGCGATGGTGTCGGTGGGTGCGTGCGTCCGCCGAACTCCCTCTGTCCTCGGCTGGTTAGGGGACACACCAGGGCGGAGTTCTGGGGCGCAAAAATCTTATTGTACATTGGGGTCTGGCTGCTAACGCCCCTATTTGGGCGCGCACCACTGCACAATCGGTGTTCATTGTTGAGCCTTGACGGGCTGTTTCTTCTACGATCTCGGAGGACACCTGCGTGCACAACACTTGTAGCAGAAAGACGGCAAAGTCTACTGTCGCGCACAATTCCTCACTTTTCTAGCACTTTGTCCTAGTAGGTACAAGTACCGCATGACGTTACACAGGACGAGAGCAACCAATAAACGTCTGTTGCCGACGAATGTCTCTACGCGACTACTACTACTACTAAACTACACACATGATCAGTACCTATTTTGTTATTTGGCCATTTTACATCGACATCAGTTATATGTATGAGTCAAGCAACGATGGCGGTGACGCCAAAAGTATTGAAGCTCAAATAAGCGCCTAAGAGACCAACGTAGAGATACGACGAAAGACGGGGAATGTGTTTCTAGCTGTAATTCGTAAAAATTAATAATTTTCTAGACCATTTTTTGTTGGTTACCAACAAAGCAGGCATTTTGAGTACTCTGGCAAAGAGACTACCGAATGCTGGAAGTTGCAGATCTTTGATACGACTTACTTCAATGGCGGCTACGTAAACCTAACCCGAGTTGAACTTGATTTATGCCATTAAGGGACCAGTACTTCACCCGGTCCAAAAAGCGAGGGTTCAGCATCTCTTGGCTCACCATTGTGAATGTAGTACAAAATTGCGGCTCTTCCGTTCGTCGGTTCGTTGGGCGTATCGATATGGTGCCGTATGTGCACCAAAGTGATCAGTTAATAGTAGTACATCGGCTATTTTCTTCTGCCTTAATTGATTTTTTTTATTTGATCAGTTTGTAGTTTGCTTATTGCTGAGAGGTTCATCGGGTGACGGGGAAAGGTACGATTCTCTCCTTAAGAGGAGGTAGTACACCCATATCTCCGCAAGGTTAAATTTGCTATCTTTGTAGTCATTTTTCTATGAAACTATCAACTCTATGGTGTTAAAATTTGATACAACAATAGATTGATAATTTCTGTACAAATTGACATTTTTTAAATGTTGTAGGCTACAAACGATTATTTTTGTAGAAGTGCATAAAAAAACACCCATTTTACACAAGAATGTATTTAAATATTTTGGAATTTTTTGAGTTAAAAACTTAAAAAAATTTCAATGTATTCTACAGTTACTACAAAACAAGATTGAATCTTTAAAAAACTTAGTTGCTGAAGATATGTGCTATGTTAGTACATCCCTGGTCCATATTTTGGGTCATCTGTATCATTATCTTCATTCTCTTATGCTTTCCTTTTGTTCGTGGTTAGTACCCTGGAATTTTTGTTGGTCAAATCAGCTTGCAGATCTACTGCACTAGCTGCCTCCATTCGACTACTGACCCCAGTGTAATTACTTTTGCACTCACCATTGTCTTTATGTTGTTTCAATTTCTGTTCACAATTCTTTACATTCTTACTCAAGGGTGCAATATCTATTACCTTTCCTGTATCAATACTTGTTGCAGAAACTATACCATTGGCACTTGTATGTCCTCGCTTCTACCAAGAACCATCCAGAGCAGAGCAGTAGTCAAATCAGTAGAACCTTTTTGCATTATACAAAATTATTTAATACGCTTTCCAGTATTTGGGTATTAATTATGAAATAAAAAAACGCCCACAGTGCCTCAACACAAGAGATGAAAGCCAGCGTTTGCCTTTCATGTGGAAGTCCCTTATTGCTCCGCACCGCCAGTTACGCAACACCCTTAATCCTACAAACTTTCCCCAACCCAACGTATCTCCCGCCAAAGACACTTTCACTTCCAGCCCTATAAGAGATCAAGCAGGTTACACGAAAGCTCAGTCTTATTCAAAGAGTCATAGCTCTCCTTGGGGAATAGGCAGATTGAAACCCCGAGTGAAGAGCTAACCTCTTGAAAATGGCATCAAAGCCGATACCGAAAGGTCGAGAATTTACGCTTACATCCAAAAGAGCAATAACAATGAATTCCAACGAAAGTCTTATTCGATTCAAAAACACTGTCATCTGATAAAACTAATGATCGCAATTTGCGCTGAAGGCTCATTTTGGGCATCTTCGGGCCTTATGAGGCGAAGCAGAGCGATGCCACGATTGTGGATGAAATCATCACAAAATACTCAAAAGACTTTAAACGAGTGTTCAAAAGCAGTGATGTTTTTATCGTAGACCGCGGTTTTAGAGATGCAACAATTCTGAGAGACAACTACAGAATTGAGATGCCTGCTTGTGTTCTACTAAAACAAGCCCAGCTAACATCAATGGAAGCCAACGAAACGAGAAAAGTCACCAAAGTCTGATACAAAATTGAGGTCGTGAACGGTACATCGAAACGAATCAAACTTTTGGTCAACAAACGATTCAATTCGATGATCGACTCGGCAATTGATGATTGGTAAATTGTGGCAGCTATTTATAACGAATTTTTCAAACCAATCGAATCCGATCGAGATATTGGTTCTTTTGCAGCCGAGCGAATGTTGGCATTGATCAACACAGAGCGCAAGTTGAAAGACAGAGTGCTGGAACCGGATCGGAAAAGATCTGAAAACACCTGGAAAACTTTCGACCAGAGTGCTCTTATGGATTTCCCAAGACTTGAGCAACACAATATTATGTGTTTCACATTGGGTTCGTATCAAATCAAACGATGCAAATTCTATGTGTTTGAACACATTGTCAAATCGTCGAAATCAGAATTCTATCTCCACTTACAAAGAAATTAAAAATCTCATACGTGTGAAAATACAATCACGACACACAGAGTTCAAGTCGTATAATGTTTACATCAAGTATGAACCGAAAGCTTAGTGGATAGATCACTAGACTACGAAACTAAGAGTTGCGGCTTCGAATCCCGCTCTCGCCAATTCGATCACTGGCATTTTTACGGCCCAGCTCGACTCAGGATGCAATAAATGAGTACCTGGAGGTCAAGCTCTGGGGTAATAATAGGCGGTCGGTACGTAGCGCTAGCCACGTTACTACCCTTGTGTACCGTAGGCTCTAGATTGTAGCAGATCTATCCTGTTACGAACCCAAAGGGCCTTCAAGGTCTGTTACGGGGAACTATTGTTATTATGAACCGAATGGCAAGGGATATGAATCGATTGAGGGATATCACTGCAAATGTAAGTAAGGATGTCGAACTATTGGGTGTTGTTCGCACGTTTGTGCGATTGTTTGGTATCTGTCCTATGCCAGACATGCTAAAGTCAATTTGAAAAGCCACCGCGACTTGTCATTAATTTTCGAAAACGAAGAAATAGAGATGTCCGAAAATGAGGACCTACTTATTTAAATCTTTTGTAAATAATTTTGTCTGTATGATACGGCAATTTTCATTACAATATCATTTATAGTTACAAAATAAATATTTTCACTGCATCTAGTGGAATCAAGTTTTAGGCACGCGGGCGTTTCCTGCCCACACCACGTGGCCACCACGCGGCCGATAAGTAATTTTTCTACACGCTCATATTGTCGGCATAAATATAATGATAAGATTCAATAACCATTTTACTAGGATTTCACGAAGTTTGATCTCTTAATAACAAAAAATTTAATTTTGGTTCTAATTACCGTACATTAAAAATAAAGGCCAACTTTTTAGTAGTCAAAACGGGAATTTGATTGAACTAAAATTAACAAAGATATTCCCTTAATTTATAACCAAAAATCATACTTCTTAACTAATTATTTTTCACTAGTTTAAACTGAAAAGTCGCTTTGCGTCATATGGAGAAATTAAAGTACAACTCTTTAAGAAAAGAATAAGTCCCTAAACATAAGTCTACGACCTCTCGTTCGTAAGTAAATAAATTTGTACGAAAGTGTATTTTTAGTTGCATAACTACTTTAGGCAAAAATTGATAAACTTTTCAGAACCCGTAATAATAACAGTAAAGTAATATGTACTTTAAACCACACAGTCGTTTATTACGTTTTTATTTTTATTTTTTAATAACTGAGATATTATGGTACATCAGCGATTTAACATTTAAACATTTAAACATGTTAACATTTAAAGATGTTAACGGGTTATCTGCTAATCGCATATACAGAAAACGTCAAAGTGGCCTCCACAATGTCCTCCCGATTTACTATTGTCTTTGCACTGGTCGCCGGATGAGAATTGAGATCGGCTCTCTGTAACATTTAAAAGAGTAATTATAAGTCTCCCTACTTAAAACCTAAAGAAAATCTGAAAAATAATTACATCATTCCAATTATATCTGACATTTCATTCCGTTCCTCGGCGACGGGAGCGGCGCAGATGACGGCCACGCAGGCGAAAACGACGACCAGAAAAAGAACGGTGTACTTCATGTTTTCTGAATAGTTTAGCGTTTACAAAAAAATACGATTACAATTCTATTTGGCAAAAAAGTAAGATTTACCTTCAGTGATGGCTGCAACAGAATACAAATTCAGTTTAAGACCGGCCTTCCTTTTATACCTATACGTTGACAACGAAGTGTTAAGATAAACTGTTATCGTTGCTATTTTGAGCGCTTTTATCGTCACAAAGTAACCTGTAAGGCCTTGATCAAGTAATCGAATATTTATCAGTTTTATATGCAGTAAAATCGTTTAAGCTAATTAGAGTATAATTCCTGTAATTACCCTTTTGCATTTATTTAGAACTAATAGTGAGAAATAAACACCGCTAAAAGTTTCAGTATTTTACGTTTAAAAAGACGACGGTCTTTTATTCTTACTAGACAAAATCTGTCTCGAAAGAGTAAAAATACTTTGCAACCAAATTGCCCCGAAACATTAATAATTGATATCTGCACAGAACATTTTTAATTAGTGAAATTTTGTATCCGTATGGAAAATTAAATATAACAACTGCTCAATGTAATTTAAATTGTGTTTGTAAAAAATCAGATTCTTCATGCTAAAGAGCCCTTGGAGCAGCACTACTTTAGCTTCTGTTGGTTCAGTAACAATTAGATACAACGATCACATATGTTCAGTCAGTATTAAAGTCGCTTCTAAGAACTCGAACTCTCATAGCGGGCATCTCTAGGGAGAATTGGCGGCACGACATAAAGAAAGTGATTCATATAGACAAAATAAAATAAACAATAAACTCATTCCAATCTTAAAAATCGCCGACACCCAGCCGCGCTTATACTATTTTGTTTCGAAAGAGAAGTGTGATCTTCTATACTCCAGGATGTGAGATATCGGATATATCAGACTTGCTTCGGGGTACATAGCAGACGTGAAGAAAGTATAACGGAATTTACAAGAACGAGAAACATACAGTGGCTTGGACTAGTGTAGAAATAAAGTTATAAAATGAGGTAAAATATCTTGGAGCGGATTTAAAACTCATCTGAAATAAACATCCAAAAAGTCAAAAAGAATAAGAAAACGACACTAAATAATGTATTGAATATAGACCACGGTGGTTAAACCCATAAATTATGCAGCTTTGGCATGGTGAACAAAGATGATGCAAGAAACCGCTGTAACTGTGTAATAAGTAAAATACAAATGTTCGCTTGTCTGGCAATAGCGGGTGCTCTAAAAATAACACTAACAGGGGCAGTGAAAATATTTCTAGATTCCTCTTCTTTTTAATGTGAAATTAACGTAGAAGCATAAATAGCTCTTTATAGACTAAGCAATACACCCATTTGCGCAGAAGTATGTAAGTGGAGCATATGAGAATTTTACGTATGGGTGAAGGTTTACTGGATATGGGAGCGAATGAGACAACAATTCACATTCGACATAAATTTTTTAAATCAACGAATAAGTTTCTGCGTCTTTTGTAAATTAAATAATTAGAAAAGGCAGAGCAGGAACTCATGTGCCTACTTTAAGCTTCTAATTTCTGCTAAAATAACAAATAGTTGTTGTAATAAACCCTAACATAATATTCTCCAAGTCATTCCTTTATAAAAATAAGAATTTGTATAAAGTGGCCACATTGGCAATGGAATGTTGAGATAAACGTTTATCGTTGAAGGCACTATGCGTCAAGACCAGTATCTGAGAATTTTTAAACCCGACTGCTTCCACAAATGATGGAATGGTTTCCAGATAGCAATTGTGTCGTTATGCCAAACTCGGCACCATACCATAAAACCAAAAAAGTTATGGAATTCTTAAAAGATAAAAAAATAAACTCTTTTGGACTGGCCTGGAAAGACGCCAAACCTCAACGCGATCGAAAACGTGTGTGGGCGGCCCTAAAAAAAGAAATTTGCAAAGATAAAATAATTATTAACAAAAGGGACTTGATAGAAAATATGATCAAACATGGCACAATATACCTGCACTTCAAGAAATAGCCAGAAATGCATTATCAGCATGCCGTGGCGCATACAAAATGTGATTGCTCAAAAGGGAAGATTCACTAAATATTTAAATTGTATTTTAGTGGAGTGCCTGCCTGCGGGTTTTGACCTCAGAATACAGTTACAGTGAATGAATTTATATGGCGAGGTGGGATTTCGTTCTTTATACTATAAATTTGCAAAGTTTTCCAACAAATTTTTTTTCATTGTTTAAACAAAAAACTAAAAAATTAATATTTGAACATACATTTTTATATTAAATAGCATTTTTTATGTATACATTTAATTTTACCTAAATAGACATAGAAGAATATCTTTTAAAGATATGTGTATTAAGGGTCGTAGGTACCTTGAACAGGTAGTAAAACGTGGAGGGGTGAACGGCAGCGACAGCTGCAATCTACAACTAAACGGAATTTTTTTGGTTAGTTTAGTTATAAATGACACATGTGCTGTACATGTTGTGTATATTTAACAGTGAAAATTGTGTGATTTTACGAAAATTGTATTTGTAATTTTTTTGTATATTTCAGACGGAAGTTTTATTGAAAACGATTTTTTCCTATTGAATATCTACATAAGATTTTTTATTTATTCGTTTGATAAGTAATCTGCTTAAAGGCTTGCAGTTAATTATTAGATGATCAATTAAATAATAGATAGATGATTAAAGATCAACTCAAGTAAAAAAATAATAATGAATAAAACGCAATAAATTAATTATTGGAGTATTTAATCGCTTCCTATTACAGTTTTCGAACAATGGATAAACCAAGGACCAGTAGCATGAATGATGAGCATAGCTGCATGATATGTGAACGATTAGGTTCATCTTCCGAATCAAATTCAGATTTGGGTGAAATTATAAAAATAAGTAGAGGAGTAACCACTTTGAAAGCTGCTTCAAGCGAACGACTCGATTCTCGCTCTTTCGCTGTCGTGCGGTCTGCGCATATGCGAGCAGCTTTGCTTCTCCCGTCTCGATCTGACTCAGTGATCTGATTCACTCCCGAAACTTGATCCCGACTTGTTTCTGATTCCGATAACTCCTCAGTTTTTTGCGAGTTTGCTTATTCTATCTATCAGTCTTCGCCTTTATACAACTTGGTATGTAATATTTATCTATAACATCTATAATATTTAAACGATTTACGTTATTTATATTTTGTTGTTATTTTAGAACAAATTGTCGGTGAGAGCTAGTATGTGGTCGAGTGATATTTGGTATCATTTTACCAAAGAAGGAAAGGAAAATGCCGCCATTGTCAGGGAAAAAGAAAATTTAAATAAAACATTGTTGAATTAAACAATTCATTACAATTGGTTTTATAATGGTAGCAGTAATAGCCTAACTGATATAGCCAGTAGGCACAAATGTAGCAGAAAAAGAGTTATCAGTTATAAAAAAGAGCTAGCTCTTTTTGGTGAGTGAGCGATCTGGATCTGATCCCAGAAACGAGTCACTTTGTCCATCTCTAGTATGGTCCGCTCACCTGTATATTAACTCACCGCTCACCGCGCTGTAAAATTTCCTCATTTCTGTATTTTCATTAGCGGAGCAGTTGCTGAACGTATTTCCTTTAGCGAGTTGTCTGATTGGGTCGCAACAATTCAACTAGATCCTTAACAAGTTATCAATTCGCAGATTTTCAAATTGGTAAGATGGTCCAGATGCTTTTCACCATAACGACATTGCTAGGTTTAGTGACATAATTAATTTATATAACTCCATGAACGTGTACGACGTCGCATCTTGTCCTTTTACTGATGCCATTCTCTTTGAATGAAATCGTTGTATACCGATACGTGCATGTATTTTTCATGTGCGAGGTGTTTTTGATGTGGCTGTAACGGTGGAGCAGCCAAACAGGAGGATATACATCAGCTAGTGCTACCATTACCAGCGATTCGGGTAAGCGCAGCATTGTTGTCGCGCTGGCTTGAAGTGCGAAGTAAACTACCAACCTGTGGAGTGTAAGAATCGCGCCTCTAATTAGCCGCGGGGTGACTGACCACGTGCTCGGCTGCGCATGGACTGAAACACTTTTTAGAAAAAAATGTTGACGACTTAATAAACCTGTATATACCATTTCGAATATTAAATCGCCGACCGAATATCTTATTTCAGAAAGCCACGTGGAACGCTGCGGTGATAATGACAGACATGTTTACGTACTATGCGGACTATATCAAAAAAAAAACTAGGGAAAACTGGCAAAAACCGCCATGAATAAATAAATCTCAACAACGCATTTAATACATTTAGATGGTCGTGAAGTGGTCTAAAAAATGGCGTGTCAAACTAAATGGAACAAAATCAAAATCATTCCACATAACCTTCACCAAGTGCAAGTATTACATTACCGGTATTTATTAGTAACATACCAATAGCACTAATACACGAAATAAAATATTTAGGCATGCACCTGGACAAGGGCCTGACATCGAAGACACATATTTGGAAGAAACGCAAACTGGACGATAAATTATTGGCTTCCAGGCAGGAAGTCCAAACTATCCCTCAAGAACAAGCTTCTTGTTTACAATGCAGTATATAAACCCATATGGACATACGTCATGCGGGGCACAACAGCAAACTCCAATATACTAATAATAGAATTTAACGTGAAATATGAGATGCTTTGATACTTTGTTAAAAACGTGGACATCCTAAACAGCTTAAAAGTGGACTCAGTTAAAAATGTTATTGTTAAATATAGTGAAATATATCTTAGTAAATTAGAATCTCGTCCTAACGTTTTGATCCTAAATTTACTAGACAATAGTGCTCAAATACAAAGACTAAACAGACACAAACCATCGGATCTGCCATATAAATTGTAGTGTTTAATGTAACCTATAACTTCACAACTTATGCTGCATAGACAATTTGCACAGAACAATCTTAAGTTGTATCTCAGTGTAAATGGATTTACACTAATGTTATTGTTAACGCAACTAAATACCGTCTGTCATGTTTTGCTCATTGTAAATGTACAGATTGCAAATAGATATTACACATATATAAAAAAATTAGTAAACTACAAAAACTTAAAAATTATTATAACCTACGGATTATTCGTTATGAAAAATTAAACGAAAGTAAAGAACGCTAAAGTCAAAATCTGCCTGTTGCCCTACGGCAAAGATTAAGAATGATTTTGATATTTAAAGCTTTTGCTGCAAAATAATGCATACGATGCATTCATAACAAATATGATCAGCGATAACAATAGGGGGAACCTATCTGAAGGAGCGAACTATTTCGGGATTATGGAAAGACGAAAAGACGTCATCAGATTTTATGAAATATGCAAATCAAATTGGATTCAGATTAATAGAACTTGCCGGATAGTTAATCAAATATACTTATATAAGTAAACCCGCCGTCCAAGATCTCTTTCAGACGTTCAATCAGCGCGACGTCTTTGCCAACTACCCCCATACAAAGTGCAATATGAAGGTGGCGACGATGACGAGCTATCAGGCAAGTATCCCGTGCAGGTATTACTTGAAACAGCTCTATTATTACAAAAATGTTTTATGTATGTTCCGCCATCCCCGGGTAGATGTAACCAATGAAGTAAAAGATTATTTCAGGCGTTTAGTCATTCCAGAGCTTGATTACAGGGAAGTGCTCGACAATAATTTGAGTGGTGGTTGCAACCAGATGTACGCGCGACGAATTCAACGAGGCCATTTTAGATTTGATACACGGCGAAGAGTACGTATTTATAGGAAAAGATAACAGACTGGATCGCATCAAAGAAAAGATGGAAGGCTTGGTGCGAGTGAAAAGTCGGCGTGCTGGTGATAATGAAACAATATATACACTGATGCAGGATAAGTCGACAAGCAAGTGGAGTCAGTCACCAAATACTGCGTTGGCCGAAACTGAGCACTGGCAGGTCAGATTGCATCGGCAAACTCTAAATAATTTCGGCGACCAAAATTCCTATGTCCGGATTCAAAAACCGGTAGATTTGGGGTGGGCGACTACCATGCGTATCCAGGGAATTACGCTAGATCGGGCGATTGTCAATTTAGATGAGAATTATTTCGATTCAGCAATTAAGTTCGTTCCAGAAAATATGTTCTTGCCGTTCTATAGCCAACTTTTGAAATTGAGAGACTCGATAAATTCAGCGATAATCCGGATAAATCATACCAATTTCCAAAGTAGACAGGAAGAAAGTACCCAAATACCACTGCCGAATTAAACAAAAAATAAACTGAAAGTAACGCAGTTCACCCATTAAAACCTTCCTCTTTTGACGACAACGTAGAGATGCTCTTGTAGCCAAGGAGCAGAAAGCTGAACAATTGAGCATGTCAAAGAAATGCAACAAGCCGCTACAAGAAGCGATAGGCAGGGCAATTGGCAACAAAGATTTTTAGATTATCATCGAAGAGAAAAGTGCAAACGATTTTGAGAAAGAGATATACGATCCGGTCTCAGAAGAAATTAACCCATACATTCAGAAGACGGTAACTGTAATTATGCGGCAAGTTCAAAGACTTATCAGTACTAAAACAGAAACGAGCATTATACGTCTCCCAACTATAGTGGTACTGACAAAAAAGGGCTTATTTCGAATATTATAAGCAGTACACCCCCGATTACTTAACTGAAGTTAAGACGGACAAATCGCGTGCGAAATGAAAAATGGAGCAGATAGGCACCACGATAGCGATAAACAGGCCCATTTGCATGTATTGCCACCGCATGCACAACGTAAGCGTTGCTACATCACCAGAAAGCATACATAAAATGCAGGGTCCGACCGGGAGGTATGGTATTTTCGAAACGACTGTTATGCGGACGATTTGGACCGAATCAAATATCTTTAAAACACAATGCAAAGGTCCCCGGTCTCCGGCTGTGCGAGAAGAATCAAGGGTAATACATTCAGGACCACGCGGAAATACACGAACGATCGTCGTATCTTTAAAGTACTATTCAGTACTGCAATTTTAAAAATTTAAATTATAATTAAATTACTTATCCTACTGTTCATTTTTGCATATAAATATTCTTTGGTATGGAACGGGTATAAACAGCTGAGCACCACAGAAATTACATGAGAAAACGAAGACGTGAGTAGACTGCGGATGAAAGAGCAGCAATATATGAAGCAAGACGACGTAGATGTGCCGAAAGAACTCCGAAGGAAGTTGATGCAGAAAACCAAGCAAGACGACAACGACCTTCTCAAAGAACACCAAAAGAATAGCTGCAGAGAACAAAGCAAGGCGACAGCAAAGTTTACGAAGAACCCCGGAAGAAACAGCGCCGAGAAACCACGCAAGGTAACAGAGACGATCTCAAAGTATTCCAGAAGCAACAGCAGCAGAGAATGCGATAAGACGACAAAGACACATAGAAAACATTGCGGCTGACAATAACAGACACTGAAAGAAAGCCCCACTATCTAAATATACTGCCAGAAACCTAGAGATACGGCCTCTCCGATATGAGTTGGGACCGAGAAATATTATCTGCCCAGAGTGCAGAGCCATTCACTTTGCAGATGAAAAAAAATCCCAAGCCAAATTCCCCAGCTATTGTGAAAGAGGTAATATCTCGCTACCAGATAATCTTGCTTATCCACAGCAGCTTAAGATGAGGCTAACCGAATCAAACGACGAATCCAGACACTTTCAAAACGATATTCGAAAGTACAATAGCGCTTTTGCCTTTGCTTCTTTTGGCTAGCAACCGGTAGTTTACTGATGGGCCACCAGTCTTTGCTATCGATGGGCAGGTATATCACAAAATAGCGCAATCGTTGGACAGCAGCTATCCAACATATGCACAGCTGTACATTTTGGATCCAGAATTTGCAGTACGCAACGAGACGCCATTGCCTACAATGCAGAATGCAAAGCTGACTTTTTCCGGAGCATTGACGAAATAACACAAAATTTAAATCCGTTCGCGAGAGCATTCAAGATGATGCGTGACTTATTAGAAGAACATCAGCAAGATGGAAGTACAGTGCAAATGTGGATAAAAAATATCGGCAGCACAACCCAAGACGCTACAATCTACCAGTTGCTAACGAAGCAGCAGTATTTTTGTTTCGAAAAACGGAGAACCATCGTTTCATCGTGACAGCAGTACACCGAGTTGGTTCGTCTGATCTTCAACATCTCAGCATCATCAGTCCAAAGTGCGACCCAATAACGTACCCATTGCTTTTTCCTGGTGGAGAGCCTGGCTGGCAACTAAGGCTCCAAAAGTAGCAAAAATAGAAGACGCAAGTGCTAAAACGAAATCTCGGAACATTTCCATGTTGGAAAAAAAAACATATTTAATCCTGTTACACGCAGGAAAGCTTACGCAGCGGTATATTGTTGGCGTGTTTTTAAAGATAGAGGGCGAGCGTCTTGAATAGAACCACCAAAACCAAGACACTTCGTGTTGACCTTTATCTTGGCTTGACGGACTACGTACACAATCAAGCCAAGCAACGACATCTTAAAGCAGGACGACTGGCCGTACTTTCATTCTCCTTTACTGGAAGCAAACGATGCATGCAGCAAAATTTTCAAGACGCAATGGTACTGGTGGCAAAATCCGAAAAACCTAATCTTTTGTAACATTTACGTATAATCCAAAATGGTAGATTATCAGTCAGCTAGGAACGAATGAAACAGCTATTGATCGCCCTGATATAGTTGCAACAGTGTTTTACTTGAAACTGAGGGAGTTTTTAAACGACATGACATGCGACAGAGTACTGGAAAAGGTCAAAGCATACCTATCTGTCATTGAATTTCAAAAACGAGGTAGTTTTTTGCAGAAAATATTAATTCAAAATGATTATTTTTAAATAACCAGAAGTTAAATAATTTGCAAAAAAATAACGTATTCTTAGGTCTGTCCCATTGCTACGTTATTCATTCTAAACTAAGAGGGCAAACTGAGGGAATCTGAAGACGTAGACAGTGTTGTCTTTACCGAGATTCCGGACAGTGGGGATGCAGTTATTCGAAATTGCCATAACATGTAAGTTGTATGGTCTCTGTAGCAATTTGAACAAAAACGCACCGTGTATGGCGGAAGACGAGGGTGTTCGCAAGTGTACGAAAAACTTTCCCAAACTTTGGGAGCACCGACGTCAACGTTACAGTACGTGGAGCTGAATTGGACGATCGGTGGGTCGTCTCATACAAACCCTTATCTTGCACGAAAGTATAACGCTCACATTAATGTTGATGTTTGCTTATCAGTTCAGAGCGTCAAGTACATTTTTAAGTATCTACAAAGGACACGATGCTGCTGTTGAAGTTAACGTGAACGCAGAGGATGGAGTCTACAACTGGAACGAGATACAAACCTATTTGGACACTCGCTACATTTCCTCTCCGGCAGCAATGTGGCGTCTTCGCAAATACATGTTCATAAGGTCTCATTCAGTTGAACGTTTACCTGTTCATCTGCCAGCGCAACTGACAGTTGTTTTCGAGGATGGAAACGAAAAAGAATATCTGAGGCGGGCCGAAGAAAAGGGGACTAAGCTCACTAATTGGTTTCTGCTGAATCAGAAGTGAGATTCTGTACCACTACGATAAGATTTTTCCTCGAATGTATTCAGTTTCACCCAAAGATATGGAACGGTTTTGTTTGCGTCTACTACATATTAGAGGTAATTTACTTTTAATACCCTCCAAATTTGAGGTATTTTTTTTGCAAAAAATATATATATTAAAAAAATATTTTTATGTATAGGTGTCCAGTCATTTGAAGATTTAAGAACAATTGACGAAGTCGTGCATAGTACATTCAAAGAGGCAGCATAGGCATTAAATTTATTTGGGGATGATACTGGGTGGGACAAAGAAATGTGCGAGTCCAGTTTATTTCGAATGCCCGGCGAGCTTCGACAGCTGTTTGATGTTATTTTGTTTCATTATACACCAGTGGATTCCAAAAAAACTTTTCGAGAAGTACAAGAATGCTTTGATTGAGAATGACTTGCCGAGATGTAAAGAGGAAAATTCACTAAATATGTTACTTCGTGATACTGAGAAATTTTTATCTAAATTGGGAAAGAACAATGCCTATTTTGGAATTCCCGCCCTGAGGGCGTAAACGATCTAAACGCTAGAACAGACTTGAAGAAAGAAAGAGCAGAAGCCGAAAGATTGGTGGCCATGATGAACATGGAACAACAGGAAACTTATAATATCATAGATTCTGTTGATGGAAAGCGGCCTAATAAATGTCATTTTCTCTCTGGAGCCAGTAAATGTAGAAAAACCTTCATTTACAATGCTTTAACTTCTACTGTACTCAGTAAGAATGGATTGAAGGCAGTTGCTCCAACCGGACTAGCTGTAACTTTTCTTAAAGCAGGAAAAACGGTTCGTTTGGTATTTCGCTTGAGATAACTAAACATACGGAATCCTGGTTCAAGCAAGGAACACCAGAATGGAAAAAGTTTCGTCGCGTTAAATTAATTATCTGGGATGAAATTTCAATGTGTCATGTATTGCTGTATCTTGCCGTGGATAGAAGTTTACGCGATTTGATGAGCTGCGATGAACCATTTGGTGAAATTCCGATTGTTGATTTTCAGCAGCAAGCACCGGTCGTAATCCACGGTAATCGTGTCAAAGTTGTGGAATCCTGTATCAAGAGTTGCCAATTGCGGAAAAAATTTGAACTTAACTTAAGGCACTAACATGAGAGTAAATCGAGACGAAATAATTTTTTCTGAACAGCTTCTTGCACTTGGATCAGGCATGGATAACTGTCAAGAATCGGACTTTGTCAAGAGTGAGTCAGAGTGGCAGCATTCTTTCTATAGCCTCTTCTTCCTGGATGGGATTGTCTTCCCTAGTATTACCTGGATTTCTTGACAAATGGTCCAAGAGTTCGTTGCATCGACCCGGGCAGTGTTCAATAGAGAACATAAATTCCTGAAGGAACAAGGCCCAACGCGTTAGCTTGGCGTTTGATTCCTTGAACCATTCTAGCTATAGTAATGCCCGGCTGCCGGTACGCAGCTTAAACCCCCGATCCTCTAGGGGCGGTATTTCCTTACTGCCCATATTACAGCGCGACACTTCTGATCATTAACATAGTAAAGAGCCTCAGCGGGCGACAGCCCGAACTGATGATTTGCCTCGTCCCCGATTTTTTGGTAAAGGACTGCAGCCAATGGCGTCCGTTTGAAAGACAAATGGCTTTTCAAAATTCGGTCTGCCGAGCTTCATTGGTCGTGTCATTCCATGTTTGAAACGGTGCTTGCGCTTGGCGTTGGACGAGGCCCGGTAACATTATTGTTAAAAGGTCCCCTCGTCACGCACGTTCGGGCGGCAATTGTTTCAAGGTGCCCTCGCGGTTGGGCGCCAATTGGTTCACGATCGCTCCTAGCTTGAGTTCGGACGCCGATTGTCACGTGGTCCTTTCGGCCTCTGGGCTCGCAAAGCTTTAAGTTAATTCCGCGCCTGCTCCAGTTCCTAAGCGGAGCAACCACCGGGGGAGAGATCTTCGGACTGCTCGTGAGTAAAGCTCACGAATTTCAGAGCCTCCTGCTGATCACCAATGAATGCAGCCCAAATGAGCAAACCACGCCCAACTTGCCTTCTGAAACACGGACGGCTTGAAGAACAAGGACCGGGGCTGCTAGAATTCGCGCAGATATCATTTGGATGCCATTCCGGTTAATCACACCCATTTCAAGAGCGGAGATGCGGTTCGCCTGCCAAATCATACATGCTATCGCACCGACCGACTTCTGCCATGTTCTTGAAGAGTTGTCACCATTCAGCCCCACTCCCGGCAACCGCCGTACATCTTCAAACGAGGGATCACGGAGTTGTGTGGCTTATAGCCGCCTACAACTCCCCAATGCACAGCAGAGAGCTTCTCCCTAAGGACCTGGACGCCATCTTCGGGAAAAACGTCGACACCGTCTTGGGTGGCAACTTGAACGCGAAATATCCTTCGTGGAACAGCCGCTACACGAACACCACCGGCAGAATGCTACATGGCTACGCTCCGCCCCGCGACCTAGTAGTGGAGAGGGGCTCCTGGAGCCCACTTAATACCCTCGAGAACGTCAGCGAGCTTGACAGGGACCATAACCGATTCTCCTCAACCTGAGGATTTCAGACAGAACGGACGACGTTTCAGTTGGTTCCTGCGTCTCGTGGCTGACCTTCACAATCCATCTAAAGACCATGGGACAAATCTCCAAAATCCGCTCCACTGAAAGTCTGGAAGAGGCGGTACATCTTACCGCCTCCTTCAAACGGTGCAAGTGAAGACCGCAGTCATAGAACACCGCAACGCCGCCAGGGAGACCAAGCCGGAAGCCCTGGCTGCGACCGACTACTCGCTGTGGAGAATGGTCAAGGTATTACGCAACAGGAGACACCCTGTATTGCCCATCTACGGGGATAATGGCGTAGCGCACTTGAGCGCCAATGGGACATAGAATATGCAGACACCGATCTTGACCATCTCGTCACCGTCGATCGCATGGTGGGCCTCCTTTGAAATCCCAACTGTACCGACCACCTGCAAGAAGCGTCCCTCGAAGAGATTCAGCAGCTCGTCAGCGCGCTACCACTCCGGAAGGGCCCCGGAGCGACGGCATTCCCAACAGCGCGCTGAAAGCCCTTCCGAAAGCGACAGTCATCTACATGCATGCCAGTACCAGCGCTGTCCTGAAACTCCGCCACTCCCCGAGCCAGTGAAAGATAGTTACGCTTCCCAAGCCTGGAAAGTCAGGTCCCTTTCCCTAGGACTATCGACTAATCAGCCTCCTGCCGAACCTGTCATAGCCACTCCACCATCCACCAACTCCTTCGGGTGGTGAAGCAGATCACGAAAGGCTTCGTCAAGAATCAATACACCGCTGCAGCCTTCCCAGATGTGGCCAATTCATTCGACAAGGTGGTCCTTGTCTAGTAGGAGGTTCCGGATCAAATTCTGCGGCGTGAAGTCATCGCTGAGACGTCTCCGAGCCGGCGTCATTCAAGGTTTGGTACTGTCCCCCACGCTCTTTAATCTCTACGCGAGGGACATTCTGAGGACGCTCTCCACGAGGATAGCCCAATTTGCAGACGACACGGCGGTGATGTCAAGCTCGCCGAGGTCCTCCCTGGCAGTATGGCATATTCAGGAGCTAAACAACGTGCAAGAATGATGTGATAGGTGGAGAATCAGGATCAACCCCAAAAAGAAGATAAGATGGCGCGGTGACGATCTTCGGAAAAGATATACCCTGGAAAGAAGAGGCACAGTACCTCGGAGTGACAATGGATAAGAAGCTCACCTGGAGAGTTCACGTGGAGAAGTGACACGCTTCAAGGAAGCCCAACAAGCCTTAGGCAGTCTATCTCCACCCAAACAGCAAGACGTTGCAATCAAATAAAATCCTAATACACAAGACGATAATTCGGCCTACAATGATGTACGCATGTGCTGTTTGGAAATATCCGGCGAAGACCCACATGAATAAACTCCAGGTAATCCAGAACCGGGGACTTCGGACCATCTTCAGCGCTCCGTGGCCACGGATTGTTGGATTTTCGTGGCCACGGATCGTATAACTACGAGGTTGACAGAAGCACCGGCCACAAGCGTCCGAATATCTTGATTCCCCCGTAAGGCGGTACGGGGGGCGGCCTGAGAAGCAGGCCAACCAACATCCCAGCCAGGTCACCGAAGTGATGGGGGTTAGGGGCTGAAAACCCAGGAACTCCCAAATACGTGATCAAGATTTGTGTTGATAGTTAAATTCGAACCAACCGCCCAATGTAAAGCGCGAGTATGATTGGCAAATGGTGGAAAACAGAAAACGTAGCCATAAAGGAACAACCGACATGACTCGAAGGCAGCCCAGGTCGGCTAAACAAGCAGAATGCTGGCTGAATCCTACAAACCTCTTTCAGTCCCTTACTGATCAGACGGATTCAAATCCAGAGCATGGCGCAAACCCAGAAGCCAGAAAACCCAAACCACCCCTAATATTTTTATGAGGGGTTAAACTCATCAAACCATTTGTGCGCTTATTAAACTCCACTACTATAAATAAATATTCATTAAAAATAATAAATGAAGACGAATTAAAAATCCTACCACAAACATCGGAAAGTACACCGTTACAATGAAATGCAAGAAAATGAAAATTTCAGACCTATTAGCCAAAACATAAACGAGGCTTCAAGGTGGTACGTAAAAATATTCATCCGTCCACGAATGTAGAAAAGCTAAAAGAGAAAATAAATACACTTGGCCACAACCAACAATGCCAACATAAAGCAGAGGCACAAAAATATTGCTACCAACTTTTCTTTGTAGGGCTAAGAACAGCCGAAAATGACAAATATATTTACAATATAATCAAACCGAGTAATAACTCCGACGGTTCGAATTTAACTAGCGTATTCGATCTCTCAACGCCCTAATTACCGAATATGATTGGCAAATGGTGGAAAACAAACGTGGCCGTAAATAAACCACCGAATTCACTCGGAGGCAAGCCAAATCGGCTAAACAAAGGAATTTCAATCAAAACGCCAAAAAGATGGAAGACACTTACCGTCAAAGCAGATGCTCTGCCGAAGGAATCGGCTTCCGGGGCTGAAATTAAGAGAAATCGAGAAAGAGGAGAGAAGGGTGTGGGTGGAAAAAAGGAAAAGTTACCCCAATCTTCGCTGCGGGGCCAACCGAAAGCGTCTTTCCTGATGTGGGTCCTTCAGCTGGTCGTGTTCGAGGTTTACAACAAGGTTTTTCTACTTTCCTCGCTGGGTCAAGTACAAAATAAAACGGACCGGGTTTCTCCGTCGGTAAATATCTACTTCCGTACACGCAATCGGCCTACAACAAACGACCTCCGGGATGTGGAAATTTCTGCCACCGATCAAATACGCCGGCGAACTCTCGGTCCAAAAATAGTTTCGTACACACGGAAAAATTAAAGCCGGTCGAACGTTTCCAAAACCATTATGGCTACACCGAAACGGCCGTAACAGCTCCGCTTTTATAGAGATGTCGCCGCGTAGGCGAACCAACAGCCGCGGCTCTCTAACTTTTCCATATTAACCGACTTTAAAAAACAAATCTTCGTATCTGAAGACAGAAATTTACAAAATATATGAACGTTATCACATAATGAAAAGGTCCACAATAACCATTTTAAGTAGAAATACGTCAACAACCAAATCGTGTTTGTAGACTAAACAGATAAATTCTAAGAGACTTGTACCTTTCAAACTACAAGTAATGTTTTAGATAAAGCACGGCATTTTGTAAGGCATTTCATTTCAACAGACGAATCTGTAGACTCCTCAAATGACAGGTCAACAGGATTAAATACTCGTAATACTAACAGATTTAGATAATCCAGAGCATCCAGTTTATAGTAAGATTAATTAGCAATTAGTTGTCGCGTCTGTAGACACCACAGCTAAATTACCAACAGATATGACAGCTATTACACAATAAAAACAGTCTCAGGTAGCGTACAACGACCAATTAATATTAAGATATGTTAGCAACCAAGCCATCGTGTCTATCGACTCCATGGCTAAAATTCCAACAAACCTGTAATTCCATATTCATTTCTTATTCGATAGTGACAACTTCAATGTAAGACTAAGTACTGAGGTAAAGAAAACTCTCTAGCCTCACATTAAAAACCAATTCACAGTTTCAGAGTCTGAGAGTGTTAACCATTTTCATTTTTCATGAGCTGCAACATTTTGCTTTACTAACAGATATGAACGCAACAAGGTGGTGGCACAATTGTCGATGATAACGATTCGGAAATTCCCAGAACAACTGATGTCCAGATTGGTTAACATCTATTAGCTGTCCAGAACGCCGGATTTAACTCTACCAAAATATCTTATTGAATTCACGTAAAGGAAATTGTGTAAACTGAAAACCCGTTTTTTTTTCTGGTGGATTATTAATGTTCCACTAATTGTGATCAGTATATTGTATATGTCCATATAAAACACAAGAGATCTAGAAAGGCAGACCCCTAAAAGAAGTAAAGCTTGTACTGAACCAAGGTGACCACTTAGTGATCAGATATAACAAGGAAACTGTGCTTAAGATGCACAAAAAATAAAATTTGTATTCTGTGCCAAGTATCATTATACAAACAGTATTTTACACTTAACACACACAATATCATTATAAACTTTCTTTTTACGTATACTCTGTATACTAGTGTGCCCCTGAGAAAATAAAGATCGTGCATATTATTAGTTTTCTTGTTCGTTGGCTAAAATACTACTAAGATCAGTAAGACCAATGAAACATACTTCTAACATTTTTCCAAAAATAGTCCTCTATTTTCATATGAAATGCATGCATTTCATGCATGCCTAAATTTTACAAAGCCTTGAATATATTTAAAAAAAAAAGTCTAAATGTTTACCAGTTATTCCTCACCAACAACAAATACAAAATTTAAAAACCCAGAAAATCAGTCTACTAGTAGCATCAGTAAGATAAAACCAAAAACAAATACCATCTGAGTATTGTAACCCGTGAATGTGAACCTATGAATTAAAAAAATCAGCCCTGGGGCATTTCTGACAAATTAGATTTTATTAACATTTATAAATATGAAAGAAATATGAGAGTCTCTACATCATAAGGCATACTTTCTAGTAGCTTTTATTTCTTTTTTCGTCAGTTTTGCAAATAAGTGGATGATTGTGCGTGAGTATAGTGCAAAACGAAACAACTACGCAGAGCGATGTAGCTATGGTCTCCAATCAGATGATATATGTTAAGGCTATAATCAAACTCTTATTGCATGTAATTCATTACTTAAAACAAAGCAGACTAAGACCGTGCGTCAACATTGCTTGGTCCTTTCATCGAATAATAATTTGATCCTTCAGACAAATGGAGCCTGCCTCTCATTAGTCAGTCGCCCAGATACTTTTACTTGACGCCATGCGATTTTTTCCTCTGGGGTTTTGTAAAGCTAACAAACCACAAAAAATTTCTAAACTGAAAAAAGAAATCCCAGGTGTTATTGCTGAAACTGAGCCAACTGGCTTGGAAAGTCAGCCGCGACGGCCATTCGGCCGACATCATATTCCATAATTCATCTCAACATGTCTACTTTATAAATCAATACAAATTGCTCAATCAAATAATTTACTGTTTCATTTTAAAATTAAATCCGGCGTACCCGATGGGCCACCCATTATTAGCAACAATATAACGACGTAAGCCGAATACTTTGGCTACATAATGCGCAACTGTAAATAACGCGTGCTACAACGTATCACGATGGGTAAAATAGAAGGAAAACGAAGAACAGATCGACTAAACATGTCTTGGTTTAGAAATTTGAGTAACTGGGCTGGCTTGGGAGCCCAAGAATTATTTAACGTAGCCTGAGACAAAGAAAGATACTGTGAAGTGATCGCTAACACCATTAAATCATGGCACTTTAATAAGATGGTGCAAATGATAAATATAAAATTGGTAGCTTTAATGTGATCAAAGAAAGAATGTCTCTGTTAAACAATCGGAAAGCACTAGGAATTATAGGGCTGTCGGAAAAGTCATGACGGATTTTGCAATAGATGGCGTTACACGTATTTTTAAGTCCGAAACGTCATCGCAATCGGCACAAGTGTTATATATTTTGACAGATGACAGTTTAAACTTCATTTGAAACAAATGAGTATTTGATTTGGTCACGTACTTCAGTTCTTACATTAAGTTGCAAATGGAAGACCAAACTGCATTTTCGGCATATTTTGCATTTTTATTTTCACGCAGGAACGAACGCAAGACAGGCTTGTGAAAAATTGCTTAAAGTTTACAGGGACAATGCCTTATAAGAGCGTCAGTGTCAAAGATAGTTCGCTAAATTTTGTGCTGGTGATTTTGACGTCAACGATGGTCCTCGCAGCGGAAGGCCCGTTGAAGTTGACGAATAAAGGCACTGATTGAAACAAACCCACGTTCGACCACTCGTGACATCGCGCAGACACCGAGACTTCATTATTCAATCGTCCACGATCATCTCAGGAAGCTAGGATTCATCAGCAAGCTCAGTATACGGGTTTCGTATGAACTTAAAGAAGTCCATCTCACCAATCACATATACTCATCTTAATTGCAACAAAATCGACCAGTTTTTGAAGTGCTTCGTAACCGGCGATGAAATAGGGATTGTTTACAACAGTATTCAACGTTAACGATCGTGGTGCAGAGGAAAGGAACAAGCCAAAAAAAGCTATGCTCTCAATATGGTGGGACTACAAAGGTGTGGTATTATTTGAGTTTCTACCGCGGAATCAAACGATCGATTCTGTTATGTACTGTCAACTGGATGATTTAAATACATCTCTCACGGAGAAACAACCATAACTCGTCAATTGCAAAGGCATGGTGCTCCACCCTGACAATACGAGACCACATACAAGTTTGGTGACTCGCCAGAAGTTGCTGCAGCTTGGATGGGAAGTTTTGGCCTATCCTTCTTACCCACTGGCCTTTATCCCATCAGATTACCATTTGTTTCGTTCTTTGCAAAATAACTCGATTCTGATGAGGCCATCAAAGAGCTTCTCGCCCAGTTTTTCGCTGGTAGAGAGCAGTCCTTCCACGAGCGCCCAATTATGCAACTCCCAAAAAGATAGCAAAATGTCATCAAAGTGACCAGTACATTATTGATTGAACTTTGTTATATTATTAATAAATAAATGTTAAAAACTACCCAAAAATACATGACGTTTCTGACAATCCAATAGTATGTTGAAATACTTACCAAAAAAAGTCCATAGCCATTATGAGATTATGGTATTTACACAAGAATGGCCTAGAGCAATAAACAAGCTTGGAAGGACTAATATCATCAGATTCGGCGAATTGCGACTCAACATCAAAAAGATATATATCTCAAAATAGACGGCAGCAAAGCCGAGGCAATACAAGTTGGTGACAACAAAACGACAGAAGTTACGACCAAAGACAATGCCGCATGGTTTAAATGACTGTACAACAAATATCTACCGTTTAGTCGCCCTATATGACACAAAGTGTAGCGAAAGCTGGCCACAACGGAAACCAAAATGTTACGTGGATATCTGGACTCACAACAATACGGATCTGTCCAACATGGCATGGCACCAATTCGTATAAAAAATAGAAAACTTTGGCTGCACAGGTTTGGTCTTATTCTACGAGGCGACCAATCAACAATCGCCCAGATCAATTTGACGTATCTGAGAAAAGACTTAAGATCCGACCTAAACAACAACGTACCGACACACTGCACTGAAGGCGGCCGGTCATGAGCCCACAAAGCCATGATAACAGACCCCAGTAAGATAAATGCTGAAGAAGAAAAAGGTAGACTTGTATTGGTTTTAAAATAGCTAGCAATGTCTCCATTTAATAGTATGATCAAATCAAATAAACTACCTAGATCAGTTTCAGTTAATATACAAATACAAAAGAAAGCTGTAAATTCAAGTTATGGCACGTCAAAGTTAAAAACATTATATTCAGATCTCCAAGAAAACCCAAGTCTCGAGAGTCACAAGAGGACAAACGACATTCTGAGTGCTAACAGGTGCATTTTTTAGGTCAGGTGAGCCTACTTTCCCTTTAATTTATTTTGCAACTTAATAAAAATACTTAACAAAGGTACAAATCTTCAGAAGTTTGGCCACAAAGACCGACGGATAGTTAATTTTCAAAGTGACATTAAATTTTACGACATTCAATTGTTTTGTAAAAAGCGATCAAGAGTTTCGTTTGTTTATATTATCTACGTATTTTCCATATCAACAACAGTGCGAATACACACAGAGAAAATTAAATTTAATTGATTTTCAAAAAAATGATTGTCAAACCCCAATTAGTACCTTTTAAAATTGAAGGCTAGCTTTTTCCTTTTGCACACAGAGGCTTAATACTTAATATAGTAAAGGGGTCATGATCAATTATTTTATAAGTAGATAATAGTATATGGATTTAATTTTGATGCCAGTTATTTCCTTCTTATGGTTGTGATTTAATTGCTAATTGGTATGTTAATATTCTTGCACGGCAGTTTTCATTTTTTTTGCGTACGTCTTGCCTGATACAGTTTGTCCAAAATCCGGAGTTGAGTAAATCTCACAGTACCCTAATTTGTACTGTAGGTAACAGTTCATTTAAATTCCATATTTGTCCCTTGAACTCCCTTCCGCCACCCGTTGGCTTTGCTCTCGCCACCTACTGGTCTCGCTTTTGCTGCCCGTTAGACCTTCATTTGTTGTTAATTAGTACTACACTGGTCACCCACTCAGCTAGCAAGACATTAGCTTTGTTATACGATTACTTCTCTGCATCTCATCATCTCTTTTATTCAAATTTGATTACGTATTTTCAATCCTGTTACTTTCACATAAATTGAAATCTCTCACACTTCATTCACAGTATCAGGTATAAACATTAAAGTCATTATTATAGAACGGATTTCTCACATTATTGTTTTCTATAGAAATGGGCAAGAAATCGATTTGGCCGAATTTCTCCTTGAACTCATGCTGGAATATGGCCATCTTACATTAAAAGAACAAGAAGCGGCATTTCTTACACAATTCTACATATATTCCCCACTTTCGATCGCGCAGGTTCAACATTGCATAAAAAAGCTAAATTATCCTTAGATAACTTGATCAGCAACATTCATGAACCAGAAAATGTCGTTTTAGAAGACATTACTGCAAGATCATTCAGTTTATGTCTATCACGAAGTAAATGCATAGAACCTATTGGCAAAGAAATGAACGAAATGATTCCGAATTGCAATTGCAAATTAACGACTGTTTCTGTTGAAATTATTTTCGCATGAAACGTTGCTGTGTTACGAAGTTATCAGCCCCTGTTGAAGACCCGTCCCAATGTCTCATTGCTCAAGTCATCCGCTACTGGAGTTTCGGTTACGAACTTGCTACTACTCCTATCTTCACTTGATGCGGTTACGTCTGCAGCCGTCTAATCACCAAAGAATTGAAATCGACAATTAAGACTGAATCCGCTACTTCTGCCCCGATTGAACAGTTCTATGACCAAGCCAGCCATTGTAGCTATCAGGAATCACGTGACGTCTATTACATCTGCAATTCGTGTTATTGCGAAAAACAGATAAAATACAAGAACAATCCTATGATCATCTCCCACACTGCGCTGGTCGAAAGAATGGCAGACTAAACAAATCACCAGAACTCGCATGTTTGAACGTTGTGAAAGTCACAATTGGCACTTTTGGCTTTATTCTCACGTATATTCAAGACTAAGGATCATCTCAGAGGCTGCTACGAGCATAATCTTAGCGAAGTGAATTCTTTACATTATGATGACGAAGTATTTTTCAGTGTATGCTATGATCATCAATGCCAACACGCCCGCCACCAAAAGTCATCAGAAGATTGTTGCTGCGCTTTAAGTCTTGAAGAAAAACAATTATCACCTACGAGACGCTGTTTAGGTTTGTTGAATAAGGAAAATAGGCCCACAATTTCTTCCAGTTTATGGTACCAAGTTTAAACCTACCGATGTTAATAAACGCGCCGAAGAATTATTACAACTTGAGAAAACAGGAATGTTGATACCCAGCGTCCGATATTCCCACATTCATCCAACGCGTGAAAATGGAAGATCTCAAGATAAGAAAAAAGGCTGAACTCGAACTCATCCTACAAACTTATACAGGCTACCGTAATGAATTTCTCGAGGCTAAGCCATAGCCTAGTCTTTTCCCTATTGGTGAGGGTAGGTAACATGAGGATTCTATATTTACTCAAACCAAACACGTTAAGTGGCGACTATCAACTGCATGGTCCAACTTTAGAATAACATCATCTTACCCTTTCATGATGCTAAATGCAGTTACCAAGATGCGACTTCAATCTTTCAATAATCTACGAAAAGTGAAGCAGCGTAACCTTCAAAAGCCACTCACAGTTAGAGATATTATTGACGTTCTGACGTATTAAAATCAATTCCCAATTCCTCAAATTTTTGGAATGGCAAATTGGCCGACTTATTGGCACTGTCAGAGTACAAAGCGCGGGTGCCCTGCTATTTCATCACACTCACATAGAATGATTTTTGGTCAGAGTTATCCATCCACAATCCAAAGTTTGTTGAAACTGACATACCAAAAGAACTATTAAATGTCTTAGAGCGCGATCGATTTCTTCTGGACAATCCTGTCGAAGTTGTGGTGGCATTTTATCATAGACTGCAAGATTTCATGGCACGATTTGTTCACTCTTCTGATGGTCCATTTGAAATCTTTGAAGATTGGTGGGGTCGAATTGGTAGAGCTCTATTAGATTAATGATTAGATCAAGTTTCTAATAGAACTTGATTTTTAGAATATCAAATGCGTGATGGACTATATTTCCACTTGGTTCTGTGGACTGATGGCGAAATTAATCCAGAAGACGTCATTCCTGGCAAGATGCCACGTTTCCACCATCCTGATAACGACATTTTCAGAAAGTTCGTTCAGTCTTTCCAGACCCATTCGTGTCGGGCGAACCGCTGCCTTATAGCCGGCAAAAACAAAAGGTTGAAGTCTTGCAAGAAAGTAGAAGACAAAACTCAAAATGCCTACAATTTATTAATCTTTTTTTCAATAAGGTACGGCTTCCCGTTTGACTTATGCGATAAGATGCAATTGGACAAGTCAGGCCTGCGTTACATCTACGAACGAGAATAAGAAGATCGAAACATTTCTCGCTACAACTTACCACTGCTCATGTCTTGGATGGGGTACGTAAACATCCAGAAAAAAGAACTTTATTTGGCAAAGTAGACTCATTACAAGGATCAACTGCGTTTTGTAACATTGGAAGTAAATCGATTTAGAAGCATAAAAAAGTTCAATCCAGGTAAGATATCTTTCATAGATAGAGTTGAATCACACTTATTGAATTTACAATAGGATGTTTGAAAAAAAACTGTTCAAAATCAGTTTATTATACTTTAAAATTAATACATATTTTTACTTGTACATAGTCCTATTTACTCTGTTTTACCCTGTTACCCTGCGTTTAATGTAGAGAACTGCTTATAAATTAATCAACACAAGTGTGGAGCTCTATGCAATAACTGCAGTAAAAGCTTTTCCCAATATTCCAATTTAAAACATTTCACACGGGTGTCTAAAACATGTGGTAACATTAACTATGTTTATAAAATACGTATATTTTTAGACACACTCACAGACTTACACTCAATCATTCCACGTTGGTTGAACAAGGTTCTGTGATTCGTTTTTTTTTTTTTATTGCTGAAGGTGAAAAACCAGCTAATGTATCCTCTAGAGTGACTAAAGTGTATGGTGAAAGTTGTATTTTTACAAGTGGGTAGAACAGTTCAAAAGTGGTCGAGAATCAGTGTCTGACGAACACCGTTCTGGTCGGCCTATTGACGTTGCGGTATATTGCGATTATCTCGAGGAACAGCGTACAATTAACAGCCAACACTGCTCAGATATGCTTTTGAAAAAGGTGAAGCCAGCCATGAGAGCAAGACAACGCACGTCCTCACGTTGCTCAATTAACTCGTGAAACCATTGATAAAATGGGCTGGGAGGTACTTCCTCATCCCCTTATAGCCCCGATTTAGCACCCTCTGAGTTCCATTTGTTTGGTCCACTGAAGGAGGCATTACGTGGGAAGAGGTTCCAGAACGAGGATGTCAAGAAATTTGTGGGAAATTGGCTCCGACATCAAGACAAAGAGTTCTTTGCAGCCGGTATAAAAAAGCTAGTAACCCGTTGGGACAAGTGCATAAATGTTGATAGGGATTATGTTGAAAAGTAGGAAAAGTCTTATTTTGTATGAATAAAGTTTTTTCTCCAGGTCAGTTTGTCTCTTTAAATATTGAATGACCCTCGTAAATATGGCGTATACTCAGGTTAAAATTATACAAGAAATATTTATATTTGTCATCAATCTGGCAAATGAATTCCAAAAGGAAATGATTTGAAAGATTTAAAATTGCACGGTAGTAATAAAAGAAATACATTTTGCCCGGTCTGCTTTATTTTTATGGTAAAGAAGGAACATACTTGTCAAATAAATTACACAAATTAGACATGATAACTACTTGGGCCAAATATTTCTGAACAAAGATAAATGATAATTGGTATCTAAAACAATATTAAATGAGGTAAGAGTTTCAATTACCAATACTAATTTTGGACGGGTACACCTGCTTAAAAAAGATTTATACAATATAGAACGAACTTATAATATAAATACCACTACTATTCGTCATTAGAACGATGCCATTAGTGTAGACATATGGATGAATGAATTGGAAAATGATACCGATGAGGAATTCTTGATTGGTGAATCAGGAAGTGATAGTGAACCTGAAGATGATTTGTTGGAATCTTCGGATAATGATTCTCATTCTGAGAATGAAGATTTCAGGGCATTTAGAGAATTTTTGTTTTTTGTTGAAGTAAATTTGGATAGCCCAACGCCCGTTTCCTCCTAGATTTTCGCTCGCCAATAAACCCGGTGTAAATTTGCCGATTGGACAGGATACAGAGTCAGATATTTTATATTACTTTGAATACTTCTAGAATTCTGAAATAATAGATTTGATTACAACGTAAACTAAAAGATATGCAGATCAATCAAAACCATCTGGAATCGTGAGAAATTTTTATCGTTGGAAACTGGAAATCAATAGATAGTGTAGAAATATTTACTTTTTTTGCTCTTGATATTCTTCAAGAAATTATAGCTAAGCCAATATATGAGTGGTGTTGGCCGAAGAAAGATTGGATAGAAACACATTTTTTCAGTAAGGTGTTGTCATATAAACGTTTGGCTTTATTGAAACGATGTATTCATTTTGTAGATAATTCTACTTACGACGCTAGTAGTCACCCAAATCTTAAACTAAATAAAATATGACCAATTGTTAAACATCTCAATAAAGTTATCTAGTGCAATTACAACTGTGAATGATATCACAACCGACGGAAGTCTAACACTACATAAAAGTCGATTAGGGTGGATTCAGTACATGCCAATAAAAAGAGCCAGATTTGGCATCAAACCTTACATGCTTAGTGAATCCAAATCTAGATATATTTAGTCCTTCATTATTTACACTGGCAAGGGCACAGCGTTTGAAACCAATAATGAAGATCGTTGCCCAGGTACACGCATATTTATGATACTAATAAAACCACATATGAACATGGGACATTGCCTAATTACAGACAATTAAGTTTCTCCAAAACTTAGGGATATTCTTTTAAAAAAGAAAACTGGCAAGTTTGGAACCCTGAAACTGAATAGGAAGTATATGCAAAAGAAAAAACTAAAAAGAAAAAATGCATATCAGCGAAGAAAAGTCTGCATAGTGAAGTGGAAAGACAAAACAGACGTCTCTTTATTGTCAATAATTCATGTACCAGAAATGTTAGACGTTTAAAGAAGGAACGCAACAACAAAAATTCCAAAAGTGGCCAAAGATTATAATAATTCCATGGATGATACTGACAGAGTTGGTCAACATCTAACAAGTTATTCCGTAATCAAAAAACGGAAAAACATTACAAAATAGTTATGCACCTCCTGGAACAGACAATATGGAACTCTTGTTATTTATTCAAAGTGCCATCTACACTTCTTGCAATACAGTGAATAACAGATCCAATAGAATCAGCACTGACTGTCATAAAAAATGATCAACCCACAATGATACAAAAGAACAGTAAAATTATTCCACATAATAAAAAACATTACCACACAAAGACGGCCATTCCCTACACAAAAAAAATAAAAGGTAAGTTACTTTTGTTTTATTTTGATTTACAAATATATTTGCAACACTGATAATTTCAATTAGCTATGGTCAAATTGCGCTGATGTGAAGCATGCCAGCCAAAATATTCTGGTCCCTGTAGATATGAGTAATTATATATGCATAAAATGGGTTAAAATGGAATAATGGCTGATTCGACCAAACAGTAGTTAAGTAATATGTTTCAATTTGTTTTCCAAGTTTGAAGCTGCAGTTCCCATACTTTTGCCTTATCTTATGTATATTTAATAATGTAGCATCTACATGAATGCGAAAAATTATTTATCTTAAAAGACAACTTGGCAGACATTGCTATTGCATTAAACTACTAATGTTTATTATTATCTGCAGGGTGGTTTAGAAAATACTTCTACTATGTTAAATGCTTAGGGTATGTTGTGTATTTTAGAACAAAATGTCTTCACTCTTGGCGTGTTTCTTCTAATTTACCATCCCATATTGCTTAGTTAGTTTTACTTTTTTTACTTAAACCAATGATAGCTAATTTTTATAACAACCTATTGAGGAACCCTTATGAGCAAGTATTATAATAAAATGAAACAGTTGTCTAATACTGTTTTGAAAAAAATTCTCAGAAACCCCAACCGTTCTAGTTCAGTCTAAAAATATCAATTTATTGCGTTTGATTCCAAATTCCGCAACTCAGTAGTAAGACTTAAAATTTTAAATTATTCCGTAGTGTGACCCACATTTGGTAAGGTACTAGGGACAATAAATATATATATATATATATATATATATATATATATATATATATAATACAAAAAGAACTTCATTTAGAGCAAGGTGTCCCACCGAAATATCCATAACAAATTTCCTCTGTGATGATGCTGAGGTTTATAAACCTCGTTCCCACTTTTTTGACGAAACCTGAAGGTGACCCCCGACGGTTATATCAACGTGCTGGAGACAATTGTTAAACCCTGTATAAAGGAGATGGATGCTGGGTGGGAATACGTGTTTCAGCAAGACTCCGCTCCAGCTCACAAAGCAAGGAAGACCCAAACATGGCTCTACAACAATTTGTATTACTACTGATCTCTTGACCACCACAAATGTGCCACTGACACTTCTTGCAGTACAGTAAATAACAGATCCAAAAGAATAGTAAACCTGTTATTCCACATGATAAATAATATTTCCCCACAAAGACGGCCATTCCCAACAAAAAAAAATAAAATAAAATAAAGAGAAGAAAATAAAAAGTAAGAGGTAAAAGGCGCTTAAACAAACCTCATAATCGATGTCCAAAGTGCTGCAATACAATTTTAAATCCAAAATAAAACGTTAAGTTATTTTTGTTTTATTTTTATTTTAAAATATATTTGCAGCACCGATAATTTCAATTAGCATTGATTGATTTCTGTTTGCTATGATCAAAGTGGGCTGATGCAGAGCATGCCAGTTAAACTATTCTAGTTCCTCTAGATATGAGCAATTATATATGCATAAAATAATAATAACATCGTAGTTAAGTATTATGTTTCGACTTGTTTTTTACATTTGAAGCTGCAGTTCCCATACTTTTGCCTTATCTTATGTATATTTAATAATGTAGCCTTTATATGAATTTGAAAAAATTATTTATCTTAAGATAGCTTGGCAGACATTGCTTTTGCATCCAACTACTGACGTTTGTTATTATCCACAGAGTGATTTAGAATATACTTCTATTATGTTCAATGCTTACCATTTTAACAAAAACGTTCAGTGCTAAAGTTTCATGGCAAAGGGCTTGCACCGGGGGCAACGGCGCCGGCTATCACTCCTTTTAGGTAAGTGTAGCCGAAAAACCCTGCAACTTCCTGTCGACTGTCGTCATGTCTCGCGGACAGGAGGAAGTGAGGCGGGGATCTTGGCTTGACTGCCTGGACCTAAAGGAATGCATGACTGGATAGATCAATCTCCTCTGGTTTCAACATGAAGCACCGGACGCAGCCTCGCAGTATCAATGATCAAGATGGATACTGAAGACATTTTTCCTCCAGTAACACTCTCCAGCAGCGAGGATGAAGAAGCCTGGCTGAACTCAGCTAACTCGGATGTGGCCCAAGAAAAAAAAAAAAAAAACATGACCGAGGATGTAGTTGCCCGTTCCAGTAATGAGGCTACAGAAACCTCCACTACGGTAACAACCAAGCACCTTTCAGGTGCCCAAAAACGAAAGGCTGCTATTGCCAAGGTGTTAGCAAGAGGGGAACCTATAAGACCCAGAAAACATTCGAAGAAGAAAAAGAACCCCGAAGCTGCTAGCATAGGTGAAACTTCTAGAAGGCCCTCCGTGAAACGGCGGAGACCTGATAGGAACACACCTAACTCTGTCAAAACCTCAGTAAAAAACCTGTACCGGTGAACAGGGCAAGCAAGAGAAGAAACTAACCTTTAAGGATGGTCTTAAGGCATAAAAATGTCAGTAGTTCCTCAGGCCTATCCGGAACAGAAACTGACGGAGGATCAAACCGATCAGATCCAGGTAGAACTGTTGGGACAAATAAAACCGGGAGAAGAGGGTACAGGTCCACAGTTCCTTTGCTGCCACTCCTGTAAAAATGAGCAAACTAAGTCGTGGCTCTTAACCACGACTCTTAACCTCAAATTATGGGAGGGAGCGAACTTTAAGTTAGGACAGGCTAATGATATCCTCAATGCGGTGAAAGTGCTTTTATGGACACCCAAACCCGTTAGCACCAAACCTCAGAAGATTTAGACCTACTCAAGACCCAAACACTGAGGACTGGAGGATAATCCATAAAGCAACAGAACCAAATGGAAGGCATATCTAAAGGTTGGGAAGAGCAACAGTCAAACTGCTATCAGCCCCCATTGCTACTACCCAAGATGGTGCAAGCACCAGCAAAGGATCTGAGGCTGCTTCAAGCGAACCTCCAACATAGCAGAAGCGCCGTGGCTGTCCTCTGCAGCCGCTTAACTTTCGAGGATATTCATATTGCCCTAATCCAGGAACCCTGGGTAGTTAAGGGCAAGATAATGGGATTCGGACAAGTCAAAGGGAAAGCTAATATTTAACAAATCCCCTGATATCCCCTGGTCATATTTTTATAAAAAACGATATAAAATGCACACCTTTATATTTTATTTTTTTTTATTATATTTTAGGGACATAGCAACAATGAAAGTAAAACAAGTAAGGGATGGTAACACGGGGAAGATAATATCCTCAGTTTATCTCCCTTACGATGTTAACCCACCACCAGGCTCTGAACTGATGGAAGTAATTAGGTTCTGCGGTGCCAACAACCTTCAGTTCCTAGCGGGCTGTGATACAAATGCCCACAACATTGCATGAGTTAGCACCGACACGAACCCACGAAAAACTCTCCTCCTATAATTCCTGGCAAGGAATAACTTGCAAGTCATTAATCTAGATAACGAGTCCACTTTTGTAACTTGAAACCGCAAAGAAGTCATTGATATAACCCTGTCTACGATAAATTTACAGGGAAACATTAAGCAATGGCATGTATCTAAGAAAACCTCAATGTCCTATCGCAGGCACATTGAATACTTGCTGGCAGACTACGACAAGGAAATAGTAACCTATCGTAATTCCCGAAAAACTGATTGGGCAAAGTACAAGGAAGCGCTTACATATAGGTTATCCCTTGTTAAAACCCATTTGCAAACTCCAGCTGACATGGAGCTAATAACTGACCAAGTAAATGAGGCCATTCTGACCTGTTACGAGAATAGCTGCCCCATAACTGAGAGGCAGTGCAACAGAAAAGTAGTATGGTGGAACAAACACCTGGCTAATCTGAGAAAAACAGCAAGCAAGCTTTTCAATAGATCAAAACGTACGGGATAGTGGGACCAACACGCCCAGGCTCTAACCAAATACAACAAAGCTCTAAGGAAAGCTAATACGGACTCATGGAAGAAGTTCTGCAGGGATATTGAAAACACAACCCAAGCAGTTCGCCTCCATAAAGTGTTGTCAAAAGATCCCGTTACGCCTGTTGGGAATATGAAGAAACCAACAGGTGACTATACTAATAGTGAAAGGGAAACACTGGAAATGCCTCTTTAACGCATTTTCCGGGCTCAGTAATAGTAGCTCAGACCGAGCCTGACAACTTTCCAAGGAGACCTATAAGGGATGATTGGAAAATTACAAGAAAAGTAATAACTACAATAAGGTAGTTTGGGCTGTCAAAACCTTCCAACCTTATAAATCTTCCGGACTAGATAAAATATTCCCCGCACTATTGCAGCAGATGTTAGAAATCTTAACTCCATTTTTTATCAAAATCTTTCGGCTAAGCTTAGCGGGAAACTACCTGTCACTGGCATGCCGACTTACCAAGGTAATCTTCATTCCCAAACCAGAGCGGCAAACTTACAACCAACCTAAGGCCTTTAGACCGATTAACCTAATGTCTTTTTGCTTGAAGACTATGGAAAAACTGGTACAGATATCGGGGTACTAAACATCAATCTGCGGAGTCATGAGCAGTACCCCTACAGCATCTATGGAAGCACTCCTAAATCTCATCCCCTTGGATATTTGTCTAAAGGGAGAAGCTTGGATTGCAACACATAGAATGAAATCCACCGGTACCTGGCATAGGCACAATGAAAGGTGTGGGCATAAACGGATACAGGAAGTGGTCAATGGAAATACCATCCTAAGAATGGGTGCTGACCACACCCTACCGGTTTACTAATTTGAAAAACCTTTCAATGTAAGTTACGATCATGATTGGGCAAAAGGCAAACCTTCACAACTCAGAAGTAGGCTGGTCTGGTATACAGACGGAACCAAAGGTAAACCTTAGTTTACCCTTAGGCCACAGTGTTTCAAGCTGAAATATTTGCGATAATGCAATGTATAATAGAGAATACTAGACGCAGATGCATTCAACAACGCATTAGTGTCCTAACTGACAGCCGAGCTGTCCTTAAAGCACTGGAGTCACCTCATATCAACTCCAAGCTCGTAAAACACTGCCTATCCCATCTGGTCACTCTATCTGAGTATAATAAGATCAACCTCATCTGGGCACCAAGCCACTCTGCATACAGACCAGGCAGACAAACAAGCGAAAATATATATATATATATATATATATTTTCGCTGTTAATAGAGAAGCACTATGGGACCCCTTAGCGGACTTAGATGTACCAAATCAGCTCATAAGAGTAATAAGAGGAACAATCAATAAAGTTAAGTGCCAAATACAAATTGCAGGGCAAAGATCAGAAGAGTTCGAGAGGGAGATAGCCTGAGCCCCCTTTTATTTGTGACAATGATGGACAGAATAATTAAACGAATTAAGACGGAAACAACATTAAACACGGTCATAGGATACACCAACCTAAAACCTATTGCAATAAACAGTTTGTTATACGCAGATGACGTAGTCCTAATATCCGACACAAGAAGAAAAATGCAAAGACTGCTAGACAAATGGGTAAAGGAGATAGAAAACATAAAGATGGAAGTAAACACAAACAAAACAAAAGCGATGATTGTGAACGAAAACCGAGATACCAACAGGAATAGGGAGATCATTTGCAAAAACACAACCCTAGGAAAAGTAACTTCCTTTGAATATTTGGGAACGATCCTAGATAGCAAGGGCAAAATGGAACCAGATCTAACCAACAGAGCAAACAAATCCACGCGACTATATTACGCTCTAAACAGGACAATCTTAGGACACAAAGAAATAGAAATGAACGTTAAGGTAAAGATCTACAACACAATAACATTACCCACAATTACATATGCGGCAGAAAATTGGACGATAAAGTGAGAACACGAAGGAAAAATAGAGGCAATGGAAATTAAGCACTTGAGGAAAATCACGGGAATTACGAAAAGAGAACACATTAGGAATACGCATATAAGGGAGATTGCCAACCAACCACCAATACTAGAAAAAATAGGGGAGAAGCAGCTGAGCTGCAAATGCTACCTCTCCAGAATGAAAAAGAAAGCCTAGTAGGGAAAGGCTGGACAGACCAAGAACAAGCTGGTTAGATCAGATTGAACAAGGGATAAGAAAAGGAAACTCGCTTACAGAAATGAAAGAGATGGCAAGAGAGAAAATAATGGAAGAGTTGGCTGATGGGAGGACCGGGCCCACACCGACAATCCGACGCCTGAGAAGGCAGAAGGAATCGAGAAAGAAAAGAAAAAGAAAAGAAACATCTGGTATCTCGATGATGAAACCTTAGCTGGACCACCAGAGACAGTCTTAGAGGATTTCCTGAAAATCATTTCAAAATTTAAAGAGATCAGATAGATTATCAACCCAGAGAAATTATTTTTCTCTGAATGAAGGGATCCAGCCAATTTCTTTGCAATTTAATAATCTTTCCCCTGGAATTAAGATAATTAAGGGTCTTGACCTGCTCGGCACACTATTAGTTGACGGTGCTTTTACAAAAATGTTTGTCAAAAAGAAGGAGCTAGACAGACTATTCCATCACCTTAAAGATATGAACTGCCACATAAGCCATCATTTTCTAAGAAATTGTCTCATGATTCCTAAACTCACATACTTTTTACAAACAGTCCTTTTATGGAGATATACAAATCACATCGAGGAAATTGACAAAAACATCAAATCTACTTTGTAAAGAATTGTTAACAACTACCTCGATCATGGTAGCTGGACTTTGTCTTCCCTTCCACTAAGATCAGGTGGTCGTGGAATTCATAAAGTAGCAGACATTGCTTTACCAGCATTCCTCAGTTCCGCAAACTCAGTCATCAGGCCCATCAATGTTCTCAAAATTCACTCAGATGAGATCCTGGTTGCTGATTATACCGAAGCAGAGAAATTATGGTTAAATTAGTATAATTTTTTACTAACAATCAAATCCTCACAAAAAAATTGGAACATCCAAATTTTAAAGATCAAAGAAAAATTAATTTCCGTAAACCCAAATTTGAAAACAAGAATCATAGCATCTGATAAACCAGAATCAAATCACTGGCTTAACGTATTCCCTTCTAGAAGCATTGGAACCTTAATGGATAACAACTCCTCCCGTATCTCAATCACACTTCGTATTGGTACTAATGTATGTCATCTACGTCAATGCGTCTGTGGTGAAACCGTGAAGGGGAATGGGATCCATGGTCTAAGCTGCTCAAAAAGTGGTGGACGTCACTCCCGACACCAAGAACTGAACAATATCATCTGTAGAGCTTTAAAACCTGCAAAGATCCCATCAGTGCTGAAACCAATTGGCTTTCATAGAGATGATGGAAAGAGACCAAATGGAATGATTTTAATTCCTTGGGAACTCTACTTGTGCTGATACTCCTGCTCCTTCCTATTCTAACATTAGCTCTAAAGCGGCTGGTTTAGTAGCATCAAGAGCAGCTTTGAAAAAGATTAACAAATACAGAGAAGTTATGAGGAAAAAACCACATGTTTATCCCTTTCGCAGTGGAATCTCTGGGTCCTTGGTGTAAGAAAGCCATTGATTTCATTGATGCATTAGGATTGAAAATTTGGACAGTGACTGGAGAACCTAAATCTACCATATATCTGAAACAGGGGATTAGCATCGTCATTCAGAGAGGAAATGCAGTTTCAATGATGAATACATTCCTATCTCAATAATCAATGGATGAAATTTTTTATATTTTATAATTCGAATGAATAATTTAATACAAGTGGTAAAAATGACTAATTCTATTACCAAATTTTTGAATGAAATGTTCGATAATAAAATTTGTTATTTTATTTGAACACCTATTTCACCTATTGACAATAATTTGCACTTATGCAAAATTAAAAACCATACATCAGAATAACACATACATCTAAGTTTCCAGTGAGACTCGCCCATGTGCTGGATTCGTAGCCTGCAGAACAAGCACAAAAAGTAATAAAAAAATAATTGTATTAAATACAAAAACAGACTCATAGTTTACCCGTCTATCAGACAACCACAATGTAACTAGCAAATTTTTTCAAAATCATTCTTTTAGTGGCTTTGTTTCTCTTTTCATTTTTTATCAGTTTTGCAGTCGTAAAATTACGGATATTTCATCAGACTCCACTTAACTCTACAACAATTTATATTACTACTGATCTCTTGACCACCGCAAATGTGCCACTGATACTTCTTGCAGTACAGTAAATAACAGATCCAATAGAATCAACACTGCCTGCCCTAAAAAATGATCAATTCAAACTGATTCAAAAGAATAGTAAACTAATTATTCCACATGATAAATAATATTTCCCCACAAAGACGACCATTCCCAACAAAAAAAAAATAAAATAAAATAAAGAGAAGAAAATAAAAAGTAAGAGGTAAAAGGCGCTTAAACAAACCTCATAATCGATGTCCAAAGTGCTGCAATACAATTTTAAATCCAAAATAAAACGTTAAGTTATTTTTGTTTTATTTTTATTTTAAAATATATTTGCAGCACCGATAATTTCAATTAGCATTGATTGATTTCTGTTTGCTATGATCAAAGTGGGCTGATGCAGAGCATGCCAGTTAAACTATTCTAGTCCCTCTAGATATGAGCAATTATATATGCATAAAATAATAATAACATCGTAGTTAAGTATTATGTTTCGACTTGTTTTTTACATTTGAAGCTGCAGTTCCCATACTTTTGCCTTATCTTATGTATATTTAATAATGTAGCCTTTATATGAATTTGAAAAAATTATTTATCTTAAGATAGCTTGGCAGACATTGCTTTTGCATCCAACTACTGACGTTTGTTATTATCCACAGAGTGATTTAGAATATACTTCTATTATGTTCAATGCTTACCATTTTAACAAAAACGTTCAGTGCTAAAGTTTCATGGCAAAGGGCTTGCACCGGGGGCAACGGCGCCGGCTATCACTCCTTTTAGGTAAGTGTAGCCGAAAAACCCTGCAACTTCCTGTCGACTGTCGTCATGTCTCGCGGACAGGAGGAAGTGAGGCGGGGATCTTGGCTTGACTGCCTGGACCTAAAGGAATGCATGACTGGATAGATCAATCTCTTCTGGTTTCAACATGAAGCACCGGACGCAGCCTCGCAGTATCAATGACTTCCTCGCCAACAGGGGGCTCCTAGCGTTGGTGGTCTACCCTTTCCCCCTTACTCGTGGGATCAAGATGGATACTGAAGACATTTTTCCTCCAGTAACACTCTCCAGCAGCGAGGATGAAGAAGCCTGGCTGAACTCAGCGAACTCGGATGTGGCCCAAAAAAAAAAAAAACATGACCGAGGATGTAGTTGCCTGTTCCAGTAATGAGGCTACAGAAACCTCCACTACGGCAACAACCAAGCACCTTTCAGGTGCCCAAAAACGAAAGGCTGCTATTGCCAAGGTGTTAGCAAGAGGGGAACCTATAAGACCCAGAAAACATTCGAAGAAAAAAAAGAACCCCGAAGCTGCTAGCATAGGTGAAACTTCTAGAAGGCCCTCCGTGAAACGGCAGAGACCTGATAGGAACACACCTAACTCTGTCAAAACCTCAGTAAAAAACCTGTACCAGTGAACAGGGCAAGCAAGAGAAGAAACTAACCTTTAAGGATGGTCTTAAGGAAGAAATAAAGAAAAACGTAAAATTACGGATATTTCATCAGACTCCACTTAATTTTATAAGGGGTTAATTAAATAATTAAAACTGTTTACATCTTACCTCAAATATCAATCAAAGTGGATCCGTTAACCCATTCGCTGCCAAGTGCGCACCAGTGTATGATACTGCTATATATACCTGGGTCACTGTTTTAACTTTTGGCAATTAATGAGTTAAGTACTACCATATGTGTTGTAATAAAACAAAGGTACCTAAATATTGTGAGTTGCTTAAAATTATTCGACTTCACACATTTCTGTGCAAGTTTCCTTTCCAGTTACATAAAATAGTTCGGATGGAACTGCCATAATCAGACATATAATAACTTGCTCACAAATCTAAAGTTACGTAACTTTATTATCGTTCATTTCTTCAGGCTGAAACACATTGCGACTAATGATAAAAGAAGTACTCACTTCAATCGCAGTTGCTACTATAGCAAATTGGCATCAAACTTCTTAGTTGTTTATTTAAGTACAGACCTGGGAAGGTAAGTAACCTTTTGCAAAATCCTTGGCTTGCACTCCGCCATCATGTACCCATCTGGACTGCACAACAGCACAATGCAGGACCTAATTACACAGAAATAAAATTATAAGGTTAGGTGATTTGGAATTTAAAGAATAAAAGCGTGTAACTCGTGTAATATCAATGCACCTGTAAGTGCTCGTAAACGTGCATGTGAAGTGCCTCAAAAATTTTAGCATAACGCAATCTTACAAAAATATGGCATAAATTGCCTTTTATGCGCCGTTAGGATGAAATAGCACCAAACTTTTTTTTTGCTGATCTATCGAGTAATTTTGTTGTAACTATACCTTGCTATAAATGTAGAAAAAGCTAAATATTCTCACAACTATAACAAAACTTCCACCATTGTTCAGCAGAGGTATTCGAAAAGGCTGGTTCACAAATTCTCAACCATAGCGGTGTTGCCACATGCACAAAATATATTTAGATTACGATGGAGTTTTTGTTGGCACAAGTAAGATGGATATATTCAAACTATGCGCCAAGGGGAGTTCATATACACCCACATCGATGATGTCCGCTTTGCCGGAACCCCAAAAATATATTTTAGAAATTATTAAAATGATCGCGCTACTTAATTATACGAACATTCGCAGTTTGTACTTCTTGCAATTTGCATTTGCGGGACTTCTAAACTCGAAAAATGTCTATTACAAAATGGAAATTGGCAAATGTACGATAAAAATTGAATTTTGGACGGTCAATAAATAAAGAAGTTATAGAAAATAGATAACTTCAAATATATTCGAATTTGGCGCAATTTTTTTAATGGACAATAAGCATTGTGTTAATTTTTTTTAAATAAATTAATTTTCTGATTTTGGTAATTGTTGAATTATTATTAATGTAATTATAATATATAATAAGCTCTTAAAAGGTGGCAGTAAGCCTACGATGAAGGACTTGTTCCGATACTGGGAACATGCCAACGTCAAGACCATGGAACGTGCATTTTCATCGAACATGACGTTTTTGGTCGCTTCCAGTACAATGGATGCCGTAACCAAAAGGGCCGCACATACAAATAAGTCACAAGTGCTAGCACCTTGTTTGAGGACGTGAAGCTTCTATCTGACCATATTGCCTACATTATACACAGCTTTTCGGAAGCTTCATTGTATACGAAGTCTAATGCCAACGCTTACCTGGCCTCATTCAGTCAGCCAACACTGACTTGTTGATATGTTTGTTTGTAATAATTTAATAGCAAATTCTAATTCATTTCTTAAGTATTCATATTGTAGGGAGATGGTGGCTGACCACTGTTTCTGTAAACAAGACTAGAGTGAGCAGATCGGTAGTAAATCGAATAGTCATCATCCAAATCGACCAATCCATGTTTGGCCACTGAAAATATGAGCATAGTTTTATTATCTTAGGTACTGGGGATGATATCGGGCAATAGCAAATATATATATATATATATATATATATATATATATATATATATGACCTATGGCTTAAATCTTGTTTTTCCATAACTTTCTGTTTCTAACCTGTGTTTCCCACTCTGGTAATAGCTTTTATTGTTAGAGGCCTTCTTGAATACTCTCCCACTATATTTTTCTGGGCCTACCTTTTCTATTTCTTCCATCTATCTCAATCCTGTACATTTTCTTTCTTAAGCTCTCTTAATTTTGTCTGATATCCTAGTTATCTCAACTGGTTCTGTTGAACAATTGTCTTGATACTTTTTAAGTTTCCTGTTTGTTCTTCTTCTCCAGCTTTCTCCAGCTTTTCTCTCCTATATTTCTAACTTGCCCAAAATTTCTTTTATTTGCACTCATGTTTCACTGTCTTGACATGCTTTTGTCTCTTGGAACATTTTTTAGTGCACCTACACATCACGATTCGGCTATTATTCTTCTTTGCATATCGTTTGTATACTTCTCTTCACTCGTTATCTCCACTCCCAGATAGACTACTTGGTTTGTTATTTTGAAAATATATATTGCTTGTTTGTGTCAAAAGCCTTTGCCAAGAAATTTTGGTTTTATCCCGTTTTCTATTGTCCAAAATCGTGTATTTCAATTTCTTTTTGTTTATGACCAAACCTACTGTTAATGCTTGCTGTTTGATCTTCTTGAACGTAGTTTTGTTCTTTAGTTTTCTCCTGTAATACTACATCTACGTATGCCAAACATTGTACTGGGTCCTTTAGTATATTTTTTCTGTTTTTATTTTCCCTTTCCGTAATACATTCTTCAATATTATGTTAAGTTATAGATAAGTGATTTCCTTGCTTTAATCCTATTTTATTTTCCACATTATTCCATTCCAATCCCTGAAACCCCATTTTAAGCTTTGTGTCATTTTTATCGGCGCCAACAACTCTTTGTCAAATCCTAAATGTTACATGGCTTCCAAGATTGCCACTCGTATAATTTTGTCATGTGCTTGTTTGAAGTCCAGAAAAATTGCACAGAGTGGTTTATTTTCTCTCGATTTTTTCATAGATCTGTCTCAGTGTAAATATATGGTCCTGCTTGGTACAGTCTAATTTTACTTTCTGCTTCTTCTAGAACTCTCTTGTTTATCAAAATGATAATGTTTAAAAATGAAATTGATCAATAATTCTCTGTGTGTTGTTCTTCTGGCATTTTCTTCTTTTTTTATCATTTTGTAAATTCTTCTATCTAATTCTTCATCTGCTAGCTTGATATGTTCTACTACAATTTTTTCTGTCCCTGGACTTTTGTTTTTCATCTTATTAATAATTACTATGAATTCTTGCCGTGAAAAATAATTGGTTCCCTCTTGTACATACTTTAAATCGGCCGAATCTGTCCGAGCACGCGGTCTGAGCCGTGGGCCGCGCACTTGGCACTTCGCGTTTCGTTCGCACTACGCCTTTGCCTTTGTTCGTTCGCACTTAGCCTTTTGGCTATGTTCTCGCAGGCTTCTTTTTTTGAATTCAGTTTGTGACAGAATTTTTCCGTAAGACGAGAGCATTTTTAACCAAGAGTTCGCCGGCGGCTTTAATTGGCAACAGGAGTTTTAATTTTCTGCGAGGCTTTTTGTTAAAGGCTAATTTTCGGGGTTGAAATTTTTGCCGGTAAAAAACTCGGTCCATTTTTGTTTCATCTGACTCGACGAAGGAACCTTTTGCCAGAAAAGACGCTGCCCTTCGGCCCCGCTGTGAAGATTGGGGTAACTTGTCCTATTTTTTATCCATATCCTTATATCCTTTTTTTTGGTAGCCCCAGGACCGACAACAGGAAACCGATATCTGCGGGAAAGCGCTGTTTCCTTTATTCAAAATTTAAAATTACTTGTTCCGGCCGCATCAGCCTACATTAGCAAGTTGAGCCAGTGCTAATGCTGAAAAAGCCAATATCTTTGGTGAATACCTTGCCCAAGTTTTTATACCACTCCTACCAAATAACCTAAATACTGACGAAGTAGAGGAATTTTTCAAATCACCTGACCAACTATTGCTACCTCCAAGAACATTTACTTCTGCCGAGGTTCGTAGAAAAATAAAGCTAACAAATGTATATAAAGCGCCAGAATATGACCTCGTAATTGGTACAATACTTAAACAACTACGAAGAAAAGCAATAGTATTCATTACTTCTATATTCAATCGTATGCTCACTATGTCACATTTTCCAATTCAATATTCACAAATGATTATGGTGCCAAAGCCTGGAAAGCCACTGCCAGAAACCAGTTCATACAGACCAGTTAGTCTTCTGCCATTACTTTCTAAAATATTTGAACGACTTATGCTACTCAGAATTGAGGAAACAACACCAATTAATAAGCTAATCCCACTACATCAGTTTGATTTTCGACCCAGTCATTCTACTATCCAACAATGCCACAGAATCGTAAACCATATCAGAAATAGTCTAGAGGTAAAACAAGTGTGTAATTGTGTGTTTTTGGATATTCAACAGGCATTTGATAAGGTGTGGCACTCGGGGCTACTGTAAAAAATAAAAAATTATTATCCAATTTACTTATTACTAAAATCCTACCTAAACGAAAGACACTTTCAAATTAAATTGGAAGATTCATTATCACACTACCATACTAATTCCGGGGTCCTACAGGGCAGCATCCTTGGACCCTTCCTATACCTTCTGTTTACATGAGACATCCCAACCACAAACAAAACACTAATTGCCACCTTCTTCGTTCTATCCGAGCATCCGAAAAACTCTAAATACATCTAAATCTTTTACAAACATGGCTAAACTGGTAGAGAATAAAAGTCAACGGAGATAAATCTACACAAATAACTTTTACTACAAGACAAATTGGCTGTCCCCAAGTTACCATTTATAATACCAATAAAAAATGAAGTTAAATATTATTAATAAAAAGCTCATATTAAAGCTAAACGACAGCAACTCAATTTAAAAGTAAACAAGATGTACTAGCTAATTGAACGACAATCTCAGTTATGCTTAAACAACAAACCCCTACTATATAAAACCATCCTGAACCCCGTATGGATATACGTGATTGAGTTATGGGGTTGTAGCAAGTCTTCAAACACCAAAATCTCTAAGACGTTACGAACAATAACGAATGCAGAGTGGTTCATTAGCAACCAAACACTTAACAATGACCTAGGTATTCCTTACGTCAACAAAGTAATTAGAACCACAACCAGAAATAGCCGTGACCGCCTCTAAACCACAACAACCAATTCACAATATTTACAATAAATTATTATTAAAAAAAACTTTTTGTTAAACAATAAAACAACGAAAAAACTTATCACTACGCTCCTCTTGCGTTGATGACCGTTTGAAGTCGACGAGGCATACTTTCAATTAAGTTGAGGATCACATTCAGGTCGGTTATTCCGCTCTTGCAATAGCAATTCTTTCAGCTTCTGAGAATTTCTTGGAGCTGGTGTATGCCTTCGGATACGTCATCCCAGCTCATCCCAGACATGTTTAATAGAATTCATATTTAAACCGAGAATTGGCCACATCATAAAGGTACTATCTGATAACTCTGGTTGCGTGAGGTCTAGCATTATCTTGCCTGAAAATGCCATGCTCGCCCACAGCGATCAAGAAAAGCATAACATAATCTTGTAAAACCTTCGTTAAGTTCGTAATGTATGTGACGTGTCAATGAGCCATTTTGTATGGAAACAACTCTATGCGTGCTTGTGAAGAGATTCCCGCCCAAACCGTAACCGACCCAGCGCTAAATGAAAATCGCTCGTCAATATAAACTATAGCGTATCTTTCCCCGCGTCTTCTGCATACTCGCCGATGTCTCTCTAATCCAGTGAAGCAAAAACGCAACTCTTCTGAAAACGCTACTCTGCTCTAGTCTTCATTATTCCATGCCAGGTGATTTCGGGAAAAGCCAACCTTGCAATTCTACGCCGGTGTTGCAATGATAGCCATCTTTTTACAAGACAATCTCGCAGCTCAAAGTTTTCTACTAACAGTCCATTTACTAACATTTTATATAACTTCTTCCAGTTGATTTCGTGTCCAAACCGAAGAAGCTGTTTTATTCCGCAAACTCGCGTTTAACAATTTCAATGTGATCTCAATTTTTTGCTCGTCAGCGTATTGTAATTTTTTTGAAACTTTTTATAAAGTAAATAAAGTATAGTCGTGCTTTTTATGACATGGTGGTGGTGCTTCTGTTTTTAGAATTTAAAGAACGAAATCATAACAACTTAACGAACCTAGTATCACTTAGATATAATGAGTACACAGAAACGAATACAAAACTTTTACCTAGTAGTGTGAAAATGGAACATCTTAAAACATTTCTTCTCCAGTAGTTCATTGTATCTTATTTATCGTTTATGCTGCCAAACCATATGAGGATATACTCTATGCAAATGTTTTATATATGACATTTTTTTGTTGTTTTTGTTACTTTCTTCAAGTAGTTTCCATAGCTTATTAATTGATACGCTGTCGTAAGCCTTCTTAGTGTCTATAAATATCAAATGCATTTTTCTATTGTGTTCTATTGTCTTTTCTGACAATTGTGCTAAATAGAAGATAATATTCACGCAGGATCTCTCCGATCGAAATCTGCTTTGCTCTTCTATTCTCTCTATTTTTCTTTTTAATCTTGTTTTTATTATGTCTCTGTACAGTCGGCCTATAGAACTAGTTATACTTACCCCTCAATCTTTTTTATGTCCTTTTTTATGTATTGAACTTGGCAGTGCCTCTCTTCGTTCTAAATAAATTTCTTCTCCCTACAGAATATTTCTTTTAAAACCTCTAGAGTTACTGTTACTTCCTCATAGTATTCACCTGTACTATCCAAAGGTTATATTGCACATTCTTGCATTCATCTCTGTTTTTAGATAATATGGTTTCATAATTTTGTTTCCAATTGCTCACGGTAATTAGGTATAGTGCATTTCTTTTATTTGTCTTAGTTGTTTAACGATTTTCCATGCTTCATTCCACCTTATACTACCTATCGGCCGATCTGGTTCAACGCATTTATGTTGTCGCATTCCATTCTTTAACTTTCTTTTTAACTTGCCTGGTGGGTGTACCGCTGATACTGATTTCTGTCCTCTTCATCTTGGGTCAACAACCATTTTTGTAGAGGTGTTTTTTATCTTGCACCATTTCTTGAATAACGTCGTTCCACCAATTATTATTGTTTTTACTGTTTTAAATAGGGATTTTTTAATTTATTGTACTAGAATTCTGTGCTGCTCTCTAGTTCCGTTAGTTCTGTTCTGACATAATTCGATAGTCTCAGTTTATAGAGGAACTGAATCGACTCGTCCCAAAACTTATCAGTATTGTACTTGGTATGTTCTACTTTTTCTCCTTGTTCCAATGTTGCCTTGGTCGAGTTATTGTTTTTGTACTTAAAGGACATTTTACTTCTTATCAGTAAATGGGCGGAACGGCATTCAGCATTTCGCTGCACGCGAACGTCAAATGTTTTTATTTTTGATTGTTGTTTCATGATGATGTATTCGATTATCGATTCTAATCCTGTAGTTGCACGTCTCCAAGTTACTTTGTGTATCATTTTGTGTTTAATATAGGTAGTGATAATTGTTCTTCGGCCATTGTCGTTTAATTTTGTTCTGCTTCTTGTTGGCAAATGAGAACGCAACCACATTTATTATAAGTTGGCAACACCTATATTAAATAAGGTACTCTGTCTCTATCTACGATTGACTTGTACGCTTTTAACCTATAAGTAACAAATACAGTTGATTGCTACTTGTGGAAACAGAAGAAAAAGTAAACGCAGTAAAAACTAAGAAAACCGGCCGACGTGTTTTTTGTCCGATATACATTTTGAGGTTAACCGGGGCGGCGTGCTCGGTCAGAAATCACATGTAAATCATAATTACGCAAAGAAGATGTCGAATTCAGGTTACAATCCATTTCATATCGACAGACTAGTTGGAAGAGATAACTATGCCAGTTGGAAGTTTGCAGTCCAGGCATATTTCGAACTCGACGATTTATGGAGTTGTGTCACCGGTACCAATAAAAACCAAAGTAAAGAGACCAAGGTGAAATCTAAGTTGATTTTATTACTGGATCCTATCATTTACGTACATGTTCAGAATGCAACTACTTGTAAAGAAGTCTGGGAGAATTTGGAATAGGCTTTTGATGATAGCGGGTTGTACAGGAGAGTAGCCTTGTTGAGGGACCTAATAACAACTACATTGGATTCTTCTCGAAGCGTAGATGATTATGTGAATAAAATAATGTCGACCGCCCACAAGCTCAGGAATATTAAGTTTGACATTAATGATGAATGGCTCGGTACACGATGTTAGCCGGCCTCCCTGAAGCTTATAAGCCCATGATCATGGGACTGGAGAGCTCTGGCATCAAGATAAGTGCTGATTCTATTAAATCTAAACTCCTGCAGGAAGTTCAATGCTCTGATAATTTAGCATTCTTCACAAGGAAAAAGGTCATCCAAAGAAATCAACATGATTCAACAAAGGCCTAATAAGGACCGCGATGTTATAATTGTAACAAGCATTGACACTTTGCTAAGAATTGTCGTGCTCCGAAAAAGAAAAATGTAGAAAATACAGAAGGAAATAAAGGTTTTGTTGCAGCTTTTTCAGCATCTCCTCAGACAATGAATCCGGACCTGTGGTATGTGGACTCGGGTGCCTCCATGCACATGACATATAGACGTGACTGGATGTATGATGTTACAAGTCCACCGATACCCACCATAACTGTTGCCAGTAAGACACCGCTATCTGTGGAAAGTATGGGAAAGGTCAATTTATTGCTAAATGGTAATAAAGAAAGCAAAATTCAGGTAAGACAAGTTTTATACATACCTAAACTTGCCGCAAACCACCTGTCAGTCAGTGCTATGGTGAAAAATGGCTGTAATGTAAATTTTAGAGATGAAGGTTGTGATATCTATGATAAAAATGGAAAGCTCCTGTGTTCGGCCACACTAATAAACGATTTATATTTGTTAAACACACACAGAGAGGTATTTTCTAACCTGTCTTGTTCAGATAACTTAAATGGTTTGGTTCTGTGGCACAGACGCATGGGACACCTGAATTTTTCAGATGTTAACAAGCTGCCGGAGTGTGCTGAGGGAGTTCAGCCATTCTCAGACAAAAATAAAGGTTCTATTACTTGTACTACCTGCCTCTCGGGGAAACAAACCAGATTGCCCTTTAACAACATTGGTTCAAGATCTTCACAATCCTTGCAGCTGGTCAACACTGATTTATGTGGACCAATGGAGCAAGAATCTTTGGGAGGTATGAAATATTTTATTACTTTTATCGATGATTACACAAGAGGAGTTCATGTCTATTTTTTGAAAAGTAAATTGAATATTGCGGAAGTTTTCAAAGATTACAAAAACAAAGTAGAGAATGAACATGAGAGAAAAATAAAGGTAATTCGTTCTGATAATGGAAAAGAATACTGCAATAGAGAATTTGAAAATTTCTTGAACAAACATGGGATTGAACATCAAACAAGTGCTCCGTACTCGCCCCAGCAGAATGGTCTTGCTGAACGGATGAACAGGACTCTGGTGGAAAGAGCAAAATGTATGTTGTTTGATGCTCAGTTTGCAAAACAGTTCTGGGCAGAGGCCCTTGCAACGGCAGCATATATAATTAACAGATCACCTACAAAATCAATTAATGGTAAAACTCCTATGGAGATGTGGACTGGTAAGAAACCCAACTTGTCTAATTTAAAAGTATTTGGCTGTGAAGTAATGACACAAATTCCAAAAGAAAAACGCCAAAAGTGGGACTCCAAATCCAGAAAGTTACTGTTTGTTGGTTATTGTGAATCTACTAAAGGCTACCGAATACTTGATCCAGATACCAATAAAATCATAAAAAGTAGAGATGTAGTATTTCTAGAAAATATGGAAAAATATGATAATAATATATACTTACCTTGTACATCCAACAACAGCAGTCCAGTGACACAGCCACTCGAAGAAACCATTTTACTGGTGAGTCAAGCGAGGACTACCAGTCTGGCGAGAATGACAATTCATCTTACATACCAGAGCAATCGATTGATCTCGAGTCACCAATAAGAAACATAAATTTACGTCCACAGAGAACTGTTCAGTATGCAGAAACAGATGACCATGATGTAAGTTACTTCTGTCCAATGCAAAATTTAAGAAAAATCCTGAAGATAGGAACAAAAATATCCCATACAGGGAAGCGGTGGGATGTCATATATCTGGCACATGTCACGAGACGTGATATCACCTATGCAGTTAACAAATTGAGTCAGTACTGTAATAGTCCAGGAAATCAACACTGGCTTGAAATAAAAAGGATTATGAGGTATCTTCAATGAACCAGGAACCTAAAGCTATGCTGTGTCAAAGATGACTCAAAGGAAATAACTGGATATTGTGATGCTGACTGGGCGAGCGACCCAGTGGATAGACGATCGTGCACGGGTTATACTTTTCTGTTTCAGAATGCTTGTTTATCTTGGAATTCGTGTAAACAGTAAACCGTGGCACTCTCTACAGCGGAGGCCGAATACATGGCGATGGCGGCGGCAACCCAGAAGGCCCTGTGGCTGCGGCAGCTGATGGCCGAGCCCGGTCAAGGTGGACACGGCGCCCTACTCATCCACTGTGACAATCAAAGTGCAATAAGACTGACATCAACAGACTGTTATAAACCAAAAACTAAACATATAGATATTCGTTTACATTTTCTTAGGGAAAACATTGTTAATTCTAAAGTTAAATTTAAGTTTGTAAATGGTTGCAACATGGTAGCTGATAACTTGACTAAAGGTACTACCTTTGAAAAACATTTGTTCTGTATCAGTAAAATGGGTCTGCGTTCTGTGGGGAGTGTTGGCAAATGAGAACGCAACCACATTTATTATAAGTTGGCAACACCTATATTAAATAAGGTACTCTGTATCTATCTATGATTGACTTGTACGCTTTTAACCTATAAGTAACAAATACACGTTCGTTGCATCTTTCAGATAAATCGTTTATTTATTTCCACATAAATATCAACACTTCTCCATATCTTCCTACAACTGGATCCTGTACTGCCATTAAAATCACCCATCAGTATTATTTCGCGTTGGAAATTTACTTCACTTAATATATTTATAAGCTGGTCTGTGTACTCTTCCTTGATTTCTGCTATTGCGTCGTATGACGGAGTATATATTGTTATTATATTGACTTCGTGACTTAATAATTTTATTTGAATTGTGACAAAGCGCTCGTTGATTTTTCCAAATTTTTTTATAAAGTTCTTCGAGCTTTTGGGTACAACAATAGAAGCTATAGCTGTTGCTCTCTTATTCTTGTCTACACCACTGTAAATATGTAGATAATCTCCTTTTTTTATTTTTAGTTTTTTTAGTTTAGTTTCGGTAAGTACTCTTATATGTATTTTTTATTTCTTAATTTCCTCAAAAACTGTATTTTTTGTTGCAATTTCTTGTACGTTCCAAGTGGCAAAATTTAAAACCCTTTTTCTTGCGCATAGTCGTCTTTTATTAGGGCCAATTGCTTCCGAGGCATGTGTCTAAGATTTTTTGTTATTTGCAAATTTTTACGGCTATTGGGGTACAGGCCCAAGACCAACTCCCCACCTGAGGGATTAGGTAATTTGTAATTGAGGTTTTCTCCCCTAGGCTAATTGTCTTACTGAACCATAGAGATTAGCCTTCCCTATTTAAGCGGCTCTTTTGCTCTCGAAGTCCGGAAATCTGTATTTTCTCCTTCAGATCATTGACCAGTTTTCATCCGGTAACCCTAGACAGGAGCCCGTATTGGGTACTATCAACCGGCTCAGTTAAAGCCAGGTATTTAACGAGGTTGTTATTCCCATTCTTCCTCTTTTCTCAAACGGGTTTGGGACCGCCTACGGCAAAGTTCATTTTTTATATTGACTAAATAAAATTTCCTGCACTAACCTGAGAGGAGAGTATTTTTACTGTTCGCATAAAATATTATTATTCCCCTGTTATTAAAATTGTAAAAGAGAGGACAACACAGATTTACCAAAAAAAGCCTAACTTTATAAAACACAACCGATTCACCAAACTTACAGTACTGCTTCGTCGTTTGTGTGATATTAGAACGTTTTATATATAATAAAGATAATCATAAACCAAATGCGTCATATATATATATATATATATATATATATATATACGTGGGCAGGTTTGAAAGTTTTGAATCTATCATAGAAACAAATATTTTTTCATTCAATTTTATTTTTAACATGGTCTTCAAATCGATGCGCTTTTTCCAACGATGCTCCAACCTCTTTAATAGTCAAACTAGTACTTGGTGTATTAATCTGCGTTGCAATGACCTCCAAATTGCAATTTGAATGAGTTTCTGGTTCAAAGTGATCAAGCGCCGGACCCAAGGCGCGTACAGATTTGTCATAGCAAATTCTTCAATAAATATATAACAAACGCGTTTTCTACACGCCCACAGCCTTTGCTATCTCTCTAACCTTGATTCGACGGTCGTCCAGTACCATTTGACGAACTTTTTCTATGTTATTATCGGTAGAGGTTGCAGTTGTTGGCCGTCCAGGACGCTCATCATCAGCCAAGCTGATGCGACCATGTTTACATTCAGTTGCTCATCTTTTCACGGTGGAAACTGACGGGCCAGAGTCCCCGTAAACGGCATCTAACTCGCCTTTAATTTCTTTTCAAATCCAAATGCTTAATTACGGCATGGTATTCAATTTTTTCCATTTTTACAAAGCACTGACGTTGGCTGATACAAACGACTGTCAAACTACAACCGAGCGTCTAAAATGACTAAAATTTTTACAAATATCTTTCAAGGCATGTGCGATTGTAGTAGCAGAATGGTTTTTACTAGTAGGGCCATCTTTATGTTGAGGCTCAGAACTTTTCAGACTGCCCACGTATATGATAAAAACAGGATGGGGAAAAGATTGTGGAGTAAATCATTCAAAAGATATGTATAGTGTCAAGAAGACTAAGGCAAAATTCAGGACAATATGACGAGACAGCTATTTACGATTTAACACACCACTTTGCAGAACGTTATATATATATATACAAAAGGATCTTCACAGCTGACGCTGTCTTCCTTCACTCAACCGTTTCTTCCACTCCTTCTTGTCTTCCCAATCTCCGTCTGCTAGCCCTCTTCTTTCCATGGCTTCGTCCACCTCATCTCTGAAAGATCTTCGGGGTCTTCCTCTCTTTCGTTTTCTCCACTCTGTTATTTTCTTTATCCATCGATTATTGTCCGTCCTTCTAACATGGCCGTACCATATTAATTTCTTTTCCTCGATGTAAGTCAGTGTGTCTTTTTCTACATTCATTCTCCTCTCTATTTCTGTATTTCTAATTCTGTCCAGTCGTGTCACCTGGCAGCACCTTCTCCAAAATTCCATTTCTGTGGCTTTTATTTTTCCTCTATTTATTAATTTCCAGTTTTCTGCCCCATATGTCATAATACTTGATAATTGTGTTATATATTCTGTGTTTTGTATTTTTGTAATGTGTGTGTTCCATAGAATGGGATGTAGTTGTCTGATACTTATTCTAGTTTGTCCTAACCTGTTCTTTATTTCTTCTTCTGTAGATGTATTTTTGATATAGTAAAGCCTAGGTATTTGAACTTATTTTTCCCTCTTATTTCTACATTGTCGTCTATTTCTAAGTTTTTACCTCTTCTTCTGTAATCGCTAAATATTCTGTCTTGTCGAAGTTTATTTCCATACCGGCCTTAGTGTACTCGTCTTTTAGTTTTCGTAGCATATAACTCAGGTCCTCTTCATCTTGGGCTATTATCACTTGATCATCTGCGTAGCTTAGTGTATAAAGATGTTCATTGCGCACTGGTATCCCCATTCCTCACATTTCCTTTTCCAATTCTTCAAGGTATCTTCTAAGAATATCTTCAATAGGGTTGAGATGCAGCATCCTTGTAGGAGCCCTTTTGTTGTCTTAAAGTAATTACTGATCGTCTGCCCCACTTTCACTGCCACTTGGTTGTTTCCATAAAGTTGCTGTATTGCCCTGATTAGACTTTTGTTGATCCCTATATTACTCATCGCTTCCCACAGTTTTTCTGGGAACCGAGTCGTACGCTTTTCTGAGGTCTATGAAGGCCAAGTGAATGTCCCTGTTTTCGCTCTTTTCTTCGCTATAAGTTGTTGGATAGTATATATGTTGTCTATACAGGATTTTCCGGCTGTGAATCCTGTTTGGTCTTCTCCTATTTTTCCATGAATATTGTCTTCTATTTTGTTTTTACTATTTTTGCATAAATTCTTCCCATTAGAGAGATCACACTAATGCCTCTATAGTTGTCACATATTCTGCGATTACCTTTTTAAATATCGACGTTATATACGCTTTTGTCCATTCATTCGGTAGTACATCCCATTTAGTGCTTTACGAAACATATGTTGCATCATGCGTAGTAATTTGGGGTTCCATACTTTACCATTTCGGGTACTATTCCTCCCGGTCCTCCTGATTTTCTATTTTTAATGATTGTGTGGCCTTTTGACTTCTCCAATTGTTATTTCTACTTCTTCGTGTTCTATTTGGTCATTTTGTTTATTTTCTATCGTTTGTCTTTTAAACTCTTCTCTATTTTCTGTTAGCAGATCCTGGTAGTATTGCTCCCATTTTTCTTGTTGTATGAACGGTATGTATGCCTTTTCTTTTGAATTTGTTCTTAACGTTTTTAGTATTCGCCATGCTTCTGAACTCTTTGTTCCCCCTATGTATTGGTCAATGTTTGTGCACATGGTTTTCCACTGATTATTCTTTTCTCTTGTTACTAATCGTTTTACCTCTTTGTTCTTCTCTTTGTACTTTTGTTGATCTTCTTGGGTTTTGGTGCTTAGCCACCTATTATATTGTTCTTTCTTTTCCTGGATACTTTTTAGCGTATTTTCACCAAAGATTATCTTGTGATTATTGTTCTTTTTATTCTGACTCCAGTACCTCCTGAGCTGTTTCTTTTATACTAGTTTTATATGTTCGTACATGTCTGTTATATTATCAAATGTGAATTCATTTAGTTTCTGATCCAATTTTCTTTGGTAGAGTTCTCTTATTTTTCGTCTTGTAGCTGGTCGACTTGGTAGTGCTGAGCCTCTATTTTTCCTGTGTTTGTTTGTAGGTTATTGTTGTTTTCCTATACCAAGGGAATTCCATCTTTGCGATTAATAATTTGTGGTCTGTGCCACATTCCGCCCTCTTTAACTCGTACATCTTTTATTTTTATTTTGGTGTTGATTCTTATTATGATGTAATCGATAATTGATTTCAGATTTCTTGTCATCCGTTCCCAAGTATATTTGTGGATCATTTTATGCCGTTGAAACCCATTCGTTATTCGGAGGTTATTTATTTCACATAATTCTATAATTCTCTCCATTATCATTTGTAACTTCCTCCGAATGGTCCTATTGTCTTGTTGTTAGCTTCCTTGCCTGTTCTACCATTAAGGTCACCTGACTATAATTTCTTGGGAGTCTCTTATTTTCTGGATTTCCTCTAGCGTTTCCATAAAGTCCTTTTTTCATTTTGAGTGCTATCGTCAGTTGGTCCATATACGCCGAGAATTGCTATCTCTTTCCATATATTTCTATTTGTACTTTGATGATTCTCTCGCTTATTGGTTCCCAGGATTTGATTCTCTCTGCCAGTTTCTTTCTTATTATCATTCCTACTCCAGCTTGAGCTCGTTTTTCTTTGTTGACTCCACTCAGCAATGAAAACGTCTTGGATAATTCCGTCCGTTTCCTTCTTCTTTGTTTCGCTGGTAATTAGTATGTCTATTTTCATTTTCTTAAATTCTTCTATGACTTCAGATCTTTATTGTTCCATCCCTGTACGTTCCATGTTCCTACTGTGATCTCTCGTTTCTTCTTCTTTCCGTTTCGGTTGAGGTTAAGATTTGGGTTCAATAACGTTGACGCAGAACTGCTAACCGATGGGGCTCCCTCCACTGGAGGTGTGGATTGCCACCGGGAAATTTTACTTTAAGTTTCCTTTTCATTCTGCTTTCGTCTGAGCCCTTTTTTTGTTTTACGTGTGTTAGACTGCTTACACCTAGCGCCACAACTTCTAAAGTTGAAGTTACTGAGGATATCATTTCCTATATCGTCGATTTAGGGTTATTCCGCCCATGTTCGGTCGTCAGAGCCTCGTTTGTTTTGAACAGACTTCACCGACTCGAAGGTGAGGTTGACATTTGAGTAGGCTAGGCTATGTATTGCGCTTCACTACCCCATTAGAACGTTATAAAAAGTAAAAACTGTGCACGAAGAAGTGCTTATACTAAGAGGAATTGGGGCTACGTAGGTTTCTTGGATATTTATTAAATATACAATTTATTGTACTATATGGTTGGATACTTTCTGAATAGATCACGTACATCTTCTTAAAATATTTAGATTATTCCAGAACAACTTTTTATAATATAAATCGATAGGTTAGGTCCGAAAATGGTTATTATCGTTTTTCGACCTTGAGCTTTTTCGAGTAATACATTTTTAAAAAGTAATGAGAAGTAAATTTTTAAATTACTCTTTATTTAGATATATGCTTATTTTATTTTATTTTGTTATTTAGTTAAGAGACGTTTTTCCGTGTTTTACCATTTAGCTACATTTTATTTTACTTCATGATAAGCCTATCATTGTATAACAGAACGTAAATTCAGTAATAAAAAATAAAGAAACATTAAATTCTGTTTAAAGAAGAAAATCAATTTTCCAGAATGTAAAAAAAATGTTTTTTATTTATGTAAATATTAGTTTATTTATGGAGAGTACAAAAATTGTTTATAACATATTAGAAAGCGTTTGCCTAGAAATATTAAAGATCAAACACTAAAGTCAGTAATTGCATAGAGGTCAAGCTTTAATATATGTTATATTTGAAAAAAAACCATAACTTAATTTCAAATGTCCACTTCTAATTCTGTTATAAGAACTGCTAAATTTGCTTTTCGAGTCTCCCTTATATATTTACAATCCTTGTGCATTGTCGTACACCTGCGTCTCCAGCCTTTGCCTGGCTCGATTAGCGCTCGCTCGCCGGCTTGCTTTGGCTGCATTTACAATAATTTCGCATACACGCTTTGGCGAAGTTGATCGCGTAGCATTTTCTGTGGGAAGTTTAACCATCGTTCGAGCACCACAAAGTCGCCTTTCCATAACGTTATTAGAACTACAGCTCCCAGAAAAATTTTGTCAGTAGCAGAACGTGCAAGTGAGTGATTTTGCTAATTCTTTTTATTTTCTTAATTTTTTCATTCTGTTCTAATCCTTGTTTTGTCCTCGATTGAATACGTAAACTTTCTACAGAACGAGGGTTGTAAAGTTAATTGTAATACATTCTCTCCCCTTTTCGGTATCAAGTTGATGCTTTTCGAGCTAAAAACGTTTTATCAATCCTCGTTTTCTAAATATTTTTTTTTAAATTTATTTATAGCTTACAATCTGTCATAAAATTGACATTTAGTAATTGTTTTAACATATATATATTACAAGACATGATGAAAAACGTTCCAGCGAACATTTTTCCGAAGTTAACCATTACAGTTTGATTGCACTACTTCACTTTTACGCGAATCGTGTTGGTAAATCGAGAGGCTTGAATCTCTTAAACCGTGGCTCGTCATCGTCGGGATCCAGGAGGTGTTCTACTAATGGGTTTGGGTGAGCACTAAGTTTGTCATGATAACGAACACTACACTTGTGTATTTCTTCAGTCACAGTTGATAGTCCTAAATCTTGCCGAATTATTTCATTTGGTACAAACCATGGGGCGTTGACTAAGCATCGCAGTGCCTTTGACTGGAACCGCCTTATAATGTCGATGTCCGATCTACTAGCTGTTCCCCAGAGCTGTATCCCATATGACCAAATTGGACGAATAATTGTCTTATAGAGTAGTATTTTACTCTCTAGTAACAATTGTGATTTCCTCCCCAGGAGCCAATACATTTTTTGGAGTTTTAGACCCAAGTGTTTACGCTTTGTAAATATATGCTTTCTCCACGTTAGCCGTCTGTCCAGGTGCATACCTAGGTACTTAACTGTTTCGTTCTGTGGGATTTGTTTGTTGTTTATGATTACAGTGGAGCAATTTCCTCTTCTAGTTGTAAACGTTACTTGGGTTGATTTTCATTCATTTATATGAATACGCCATTTTTTAAACCATTCAGTTAGATTATTTAAATGGGACTGTAACTTCTCGGATGCTATGTTTGGGTCTACATGTGATGATAATATTGCTGTGTCGTCAGCGAATGTGGCAACTGTAGTACTTGTTGAGGTCGGAAGGTCAACTGTAAATATGATGTACAACAGCGGTCCCAACACGCTTCCCTGAGGGACACCAGCTTTGACAGGAGATAGCGATGTGTGAGCGTCTCCGTACCTAACTAGGAAATGCCTGTTGATGAGATATGACTTCAGTACTTCATAGTGGTCAGGAGGTAGTGCCTTCTTGATTTTAAATAACAATCCGTCGTGCCAGACTTTGTCAAAGTCTTTCTAGACGTCAAGAAATACAGCTGAACAGTATTTTTTATCTTGCGAAATCCAAACTGATGGTCGGGTAGTAAATTACTTTCCATAATTATTGGTGTTAGTTTCTGAAGTAGAAGTTTTTCGAAAACTTTTGATAGAATTGGTAGCAGGCTTATTGGCCTGTAAGATGACAGTTCTCCGTTTGGCTTTCCGGGCTTATGAATCATAATGATTATGGCTACTTTCCACTGCTCTGGTACATGTCTCAGTCTCAACACCGCGTTGAATAATTGGGTAATATACTTAAACCCTTTCTCTGACAACTCTTTAAGAACTTTACCCGTAATTAAGTCATACCCTGGGGATTGGCGTGGATTTAAGTTCGTCAGGATTGTAGCCTTGACTTCGCTGGCTTTAAAGGGCTTGATCGGTAGATTCAATTGAAGTGGCGCTTCAAGGTATTGATAGATATCTTGCTCCACGTCTGGTGTGGTTTGGTAAATATTTTAATAATTATTTTGCAAACCGAATAAATTTTAATAAAATTTCGGTCGATCCTTTTGCTAAAAGCATGTTTTGTACGATAAGAAAGAAGTTGACCTCGTCGTGTGTGCGACCGTAGCTGATATTCGTTTTCGATGTTCGTTAATACAGCGTTTTTTATTTCAGACATTTCAAAATTTGAATTTCAAGTAAATATAGAAATCGTTAGAAAATGATAAAAAGTGTTATAATATTCGAAAGGAATCAAAAGCAAATTTGATGCGAGATAAAAATCTGTTTACTCGACCGATTCAAATACATTTACAGTAATCAAACGTCTCTAAATTAGAAATTTAATTTTGGTGTTATATGTCTATATAATCAAGTAAATAAAGCCTAAAATCGACCCGACTATTTAAATTTTTTTCTTAAAGGCCGATTTCGACGTATGGGGGCTCATTTTCTTCATTATGATCTCTAGATCAAAGTGCAAGGGTTTTTGTTTATGACTAATTGTTTATATTGTTAATAAACAATAATCAGTGTTAAATACACGCGTCGTTCAGAGAATTATAAAAAAAAAGATTGAAAAATACTGCTTTACATTGGTTATAAGCAAATAAATGTATATTTTTATGTGTCCGACCAATAAAAAGAGTCATCTCAATGTTAATAACAATTTGTTACTTAACAAATAACCAGAAAAATCAACGTTGTTGGATGTTGGATATTAGACTCGATTTCGAGTATTTCCATCTCGAAAAACACGAATTTGAATATGAAATTACAATAAAATGTTTATATAATTTGTTAATAAACATTTTGTTGATTAACAAATAAACAAAAAAAAATAAAAGTTGGCTAACTACAGGTTATTAATTTTTTTAATAAATCGAAAACTTGATGAGCAAGGATTTCAATGCCCCAATTTATTTGTTTATTAGCAAATTGTTAATTAAAATATTGCGAATAATTTATAAAATTATCAACTCTAAATTCACTTTTATCAAGTTCAAATTAGCCGAAAACGACTTTAATATTGAGCATTTAGACGATTTAATTAACAAATTGTTTATTAACAAATCATATGAACAATTTATTGTAATTTAACATTCAAGTTCGTGTTTATCGAGTTGAAAATATCTGAAATCGAGCCTATTATCGATCATTTAGGCAACTTTTTTTTTTGTTTATTTGTTAATTAACCAATTGTTTATTAACTAATTATATAAACATTTTATTGTGATTTCATATTCAAATTCGTGTTTTTCGAGTTGAAAATATCTGAAATCGAGTCTAATATACAACATCCAAACAACGTTGATTTTTTTGGTTATTTGTTAAGTAACAAATTGTTCAATTGTTGGGAGTTGAGTTTGTGGAGCGAAAGCGGATAGACGCGAAATTGGCTGTTGGCGATAAAATACTCGAATACGGGCTTTGTCACACCGACTTTTTCGTGAAGTGTAGCTAACTGAATCTGAAAGTGAAAATTATTAGCAATTTAATAAGAGTGAGCAGATAATTATAAATAAGGAGCGATTATAGGGCAGTGTAAATAGGAACAATCAAGAATACAAACGAAGAGAGTTTTTAATCCGAAGGCCAAACGTTCCCTGTCTTGCGCGGCCGGCAGACGGGATACGGAAAGTTTATTTACCAAACGTACAACAATCTAAATTCAGATAAAATATTGACAAAAGGGGGATTATAAATGAGTTCAGGATCCAAAAGAGATAGAGATCTAAACAGTAGCGAAGAAAAAGAAGAGATCTTTAAGAAAAGTAAAATAGTAATTAGATCACCAACATTAAAAACAGAAAAAATAAAAGTAAGTGAAAGAAAAATGGAAGATCTAAAAGAAATTAAAGACATGATTAAAATTATGAGAGATGAAATTAAGAAAAGTACAGAAGAAAATCAGAAACTACGAGAGGAAATGGCAAAACGGGAGTTAAAATGGGAATCGGAGAAAAAACAACTCCAAAAAGGAATCGAACAACTGGAAGATAAGTTTGAAAAAATAGAAAAAGAAAAACGAAAGTGTAGGTTGATAATCAAGGGTGTAAAATTAGTAGAAAATCGAAAAGAAGAAGAAACAAAACAATTCCTCGCAAAAAAATTGGGAGTAGAAGTAGAAGTAAATAATGTAGCAACACTGCAAGGAAATAAAGGTACAACTACAAGTCTGGTTGAAATGAAAGACTGGGATAATAAACAAAAGGCCATGAAAAATAAATATAAACTGAGAGGATCCACCGTATACATAGACAATGATATGACGCCAAAAGAGAGAGGAATACAGGCCGAAATAAGAAAAATTGCAAAAGAAGAGAGAAGTAAAGGTAGAAGAACGAAAATCGGTTATAAGAAAATCATCATAGAAGGAGTGGAATACGTCTGGGATGATGAGGAAAAAGGGGTTATAGAGAAATCAAAAAACTGATAACAAAAAAGAACCAGGCCGAACTTATAACGAAATATGCGATGGACATGGACGACGATAAACAATATAAGATGAACAACAAAATGAAGAGCGTAGGAATAGACAAAAGTAAAGAGAAAGAAAAGGATAAGAGGAAAATAAGCAAAATGCATCAGGAAAAGTTGAGAATAGGAACATGGAATGTGAGGGGCATTAAAGACAAAGAAGAAGATGTAGTAGAAGAAATGATAGAACATCAAGTGAAAATCCTAGGAGTAACAGAAACCAAGAAGAAAGGAAAAGGTATGAAACGAATCCATAAAGGATACTGGCTATTTTGGTCAGGAGTGAAGGAAACGGAAGGAGCAAGATGTGGGGTAGGATTAATAATAAATCCAGATATGCTAAAAGACATTATAAAGGAAGAATATATAAATTAACGGATTTTAAGATTAAAAATAAAGCTAATAGGAGAAGAAATATGGAGTGTGATAATAGCATACGGAGAAAACGAAGATGCTAGAAAAGAAGATAAAGATAAGTTCTTTGAGGAAGTACAAAGAGAAATAGATAATGGAGGAGAAAATGTAATTGTTATGGAAGACTTAAATGGACGAGTAGGAAAACAGAATACAGGTATAGAAAAGTACTTGGGGAGAGAAGGAGAAACGACCAGAAATAATAACGGGGACAGAATCATAGAAATCAGCATAGAAAACAATTTAGTGATCGCAAACACAAAATTCAAACATAAGGATATACACAAATTCACAAGAGTTGTAGAAAGCAGGAACGAGAAGTCAATTATTGACTATTTCTCAATAAGTAAACCAAAATGGAAAAAGGTACAAGACGTCAAAGTAACAAGACAAGCAGAGATAGGAAGCGACCACTACTTGGTAAAAATGGACCTAAAGAATAAAAAAGAAGAAAAAGAAAATAAGGGGAGAAAGAAATCAGTGGAAACTATAACAACATATAAACTAAAAGAAACAGATAACCAAAAAAGATATAGGGAAATTATAACCAAAAAATTTAGAGCAAAAGATAATACAAAAGGGGCAGAAGAAAAGTGGGAAAGATTTAAAGATACCATACTAAATGCTGCGAAAGAGAGTTGCGGGACAAAGAAAATAGCTAATAAAAATATGAAGAACACAGCATGGTGGAACGAAGATATAAAAGCAAAGATCAAAGAGAAAAAGCAGGCATGGAAGAGATACTTAAGTACAAAAAAAAACAGATGACTACGAAAAATATAAAGAAACAAGAACAGAAACGAAAGCGGCGGTGAGAAAAGCAAAAGATGAATCATGGATAAAATTTGGAGAAAAGATGACAGAAAACTTTCGATAGAACCAAAAACTATTTTACGGAACCTTAAAACAACTTAGGAAGAAGAAGGAATATAATATGATGAACATAAAGGGAAAGGACGGAAAAATAATAACAGAAGAAGATCAAATAATGGAAAGATGGCAAGAATATTTCGAAGAACTAACAAAAGCAGAAAACAGTACAACAGATGAAAAGAAGGAAGTAGACGAAAGAGAGGAAATCGAAGAAATACAAGCGAAAGAAGTTAGGGAGGCCATAAAAAAATTAAGTTGGGAAAAGCAGCAGGAAGAGACAAAATAACACCGGAAATGGTAAAGTTTATGGGAAATGAAGGAATAACTAAATTTACAGAATTGCTAAATGAAATAATGAAGACAATGATAATACCAAAGGATTGGAATATAGGAATCATACTCCCCATACATAAGAAAGGTGCCAAAGAGAATGTGGTAATTATAGAGGAATTACGTTAATAAGTGTCCCCGTGAAAATACTGGCCAGAATAATTGAAAAAAGAATAAGAGACAGAATAGAAAATACAATAGAAGAGACTCAATGTGGTTTTAGGAAGGTGAGAAGCACACAAGATTTAATATTCATCATTAGACAAATCAGCGAAAAATTTATTAAAAAAGGAAGGGAAATACATATGTGCTTTATAGATTTAGAAAAAGCTTTTGACAGAATACAAAGAGAACAAATATGGAAAGCACTAGAAAAAAGAGGAATAGAGGAAAGAACGATAGAAATAGTAAAAGCAATGTACAGAAGTAATAAAAACGTAGTAAGGACTAACAATGAAGAGTCACAAGAGTTCGTAACAGAAGTAGGAGTAAAGCAAGGATGCGTGCTAAGCCCCTTGCTGTTCTCAATAGTGCTAGACGAGGCGATGAAAAATGCAAAGAAAAATATGAAGAAGATAAAATTGGGATACTGGCAAATGGAACAAACAGAAATAAATAAACTGATGTTCACTGACGGCATGACGATAATAGCCGACACAGAAGAGAATCTGCAATACAACCTAGAGGTGTTAGAAACAGAGCTACGGAAAATAAACATGAAAATAAACATAGCGAAAACTAAAAGTACGGTAGTGGCCAGAGAGAATATAACACACAAAATAAAAATACAAGAAAAACAAATTGAACAAGTAGAAAGTTTTAGATATCTAGGATCAATAATCGAGAACAATGGCAAAATAGATAAAGAAATTAATGATAGAATGGAGAAAACAGGGAGAATCTACAATACTCTGAAAACGAACTTTTTAGGAAAGAAAGAAGTACCAAGAAAAATAAAAACAGAAGTAGTGAAACAAGTGGTGAGACCGTCAATAACGTATAGTAGTGAATCGTGGTCTTTGACAGAAAAACATAAAATAAGATTAAATGCAATGGAGATGCGGTTCCTAAGAAGGATACAAAATAAAACGAAAAGAGATAAAATCCGAAATGAGACGTACAGACAAGATAAAACCTATAATGGAAAAATAGAAGAAGGACAACTAAGGTGGTTTGGTCATGTGTGTCGTATGCCAAAAAACAGATTAGTGAAAAGAGTGTATGAATCGCGAGTGCCGGGTAAAAATCAAAGAGGAAGGCCAAGGAAAACCTGTGAAGAAGGAATAAGAGAGGTAGCAGCAAACAAGGGAATAAACTGGGAAGGTATAAAACAAGTAGCCCGGGACAGAAAACTATGGAAAGAAAAATATACAGCAACATAACAAACTCTTCTCCCACCTGCCTTACACCTAACGGTAAAAAGGGCATAAGGATTAAGTAAGTAAGTAACAAATTGTTATTAACATTGAGATGACTGTTTATTGGTCGGGCACATAAAAATATACATTTACTTGCTTATAACCAATGAAAAGCAGTATTTTTCAATCTTTTTTTATAATGCTCTGAACGACGCGTGTATTTAACACTAATTATTGTTTATTAAAAATATAAACAATTAGTCAGAAACAAAAACCCTTGCACTTTGATCTAGAGATCATAACGAAGAAAATGAGCCCTCATGCGCCGAAATCGGCCTTTAAGAAAAAAATTTAATATCAAAACCTTTATTTACTAGACTAATAGGAGAATTTTCTGAAACAAATAAAAAATTAGCTTTCTATTAATTATTACGATTATGTCTTAGGCCGTAGCTTTCATTCTGAGAATTGTTCTTGGAAACTAATAAAAATAGATATTTTAAATAAAGGAATTGTCTATGACTTTATGACCAACTGATTCAAAATTTTTAGAATGATTTAAATATTTAACGAGGGAATCGCAAGCTACCATGTTGTGCTTAGAATAATTGGCAGTTTTTGATATGTCGAGTTTTATTTTATTATACAGGGTTGGTTAAAAGTATGTCGTTAATAATAATTTTGAAAAATAATGTTTAATGCAAAAGTTTTACATTTGAGAATATTTGAAATTTGTTTTCTTCAATTTTATTTGAATTAATCCTTTTTGCGGATTTTTTTAAATGGCAACGTATTCTATGTATTGCTATTTCGGTATATATGTCCGAGCCACCGTATTCTTTGTGCTTTTATTATCTTCACTGTATCTTCGTATTTCAGTATTTTCTTTATTTATAAAATTAATTAATTTCCTACGCTCGATTCTGATATATTTACTGGTCTATAAATCCTTCTTATAATTTTATTTTTAAATATTTTATTTTTTCCCTTTTATTTGACACATGGTTTCTGATGCGTAAGTTACCACTGGTCGTATTGCTACCTTATAAATTCTCATTTTTGTATCTTTAGTTATCTTTTTATTTTTCATCAGCGTTTTGTATTTAAAGTATGCTCTATTGGTTGCCTGAATTCTTTGCACTATTTCTAAACTTCTGTTGTTCCTGCTATTTACCATTATACCTAAGTATATGAAATTCTCAACTTCTTCGAATTTGAAATTTTCAATTCTTCTTTCATTTTTGTTAGTTTCACAACGCCCTCTACTTATCTTCATAGATTTAGTATTGCTCTCATTAATTTCTAATTCTTTCTTTCTTGCCTCTTTCTATATTTGTAATAATATTTCTGTTAAATCTCTTCTAGTTCTTGATATTATAGTCATATCATCAGCGTATCATTTGCAGTCTCTAGCTACTCACTCAAGTGCTATATTAAATAGGGATAATCCATCGCCTTGCCTCACTCCTAAATAAAATTCGATTTCTTTTGACAGTCCTGTTTCTGATATTACTGCAGCTTTCGATTTTCTCATTGTCATTTGTATTAATCTTATTAATTTGTTTGGCACTTCTATTCTTTTTGCGTCTCTTATAATCATGTCGCGTTTCGTACTGTCGAAAGCTTGCTTAAAGTCCGCAAAGGTTATTTGTAAGCCGATATTATTTTCATAAGCTTTTTCTAGTATTTGTGTTAGTATGTAGATTACTCCTATCTTTGATCTTCCTTTTCAAAATTCCTGTTGGTATTCCCCTACTGCTTCATCAATGTATGGTTTCATTTCCTTTAGTATCATCGCTGTTAATATTTTATATGTAGTATTCAGCAAATTTATTTCCCGCTAATTATTGCATATCTTGGGTTTCCTTTCTTCAATATTGTTGTTATTAGTCCACGCGTCCATTCTTCGGGAATTCTTTCTTCTTCCCATATTTGCTCAATCAATTGAAATATTCTGTCGTTTAACTTCTCTCCTCCATTTTGTACCAATTTATTATATATATTATCTGAACCTGCCGCTTTATTCCGTTTTAAATTTTTTATTATTTTATAATATTTTTCCCTTGTTGGTTTTAATTCTTCATTTATTTCTTCATGGATATGTGTCTTCTCTTCCTTTTCATCAAGTTTCTTTCCCTTCTCCGTATTTAATAATTTTTTGAAATAATTTTACCACACGTCTATCAATGTTTGCTATTGCCATCTTTCTGTTCTCTTTCTTTATTATTTGGTATAATTTAGTATTGTTTTTGTTGTTCTTCTCTAACTTATCCATCAATTCTTCAATCAATTTTTTTCATTTTTAGTAGTTTTGTGCCTTCTTTTCGTAATTCTTTATATACTTCATAATCATTCACTTCTGCTGGTCTTAGCCATTTAGTCTTTCTTCTTTCTTCTTTTCTATTATTTCACAGTCTTTATCAAACCATTTATTTTTTCTTTCTACTCTCGTCCTATTATTTTTTCCGATGTTTTAATAATACTTCCCTTTATATTATTCCACTCTCCGTCAATATTTTCTTTCTCCGGTTTTTTATTTAGTTCTTCGTTTATTTATTTTTCGTATTTTATTCTCTTCTGTTCTACTTTTAGATTATCAATTTTCCATTTTATTTTTATTGCGTTTCTTTTTTCCTTATTAATAGTTCTTAGCATTGTTTCTACTATAACTAGGTGGTGGTCTGAATTAACATTTGCTTCTCTATAGGATCGTACATCTTGTATCATTTTCTTTCTCTTTTTGTTAATTGGTACATGGTCTATTTGATTTCGGTACGTTTTTTCTGGTATTATTCATGTTTCTTTATGTTTTCTTTTACACTTGAATTTCGTGCTAACTAAAAACATATTAATTTCTACGGCTAGGTTGCATATTCTTTCGCCATTTTTATTGGTCTGATCGAGTAGGGCATGTTATCCTGCAACATTGCTTATATAGTCTTCTTTCCCTATTTTTGCATTAAGATCTCCCATAATTAGCAACGCATCAAGTTTCGGTGCATTTGCGTACATATTTGTTAGTGTCTCGTAGAATTTATTCTTTTCCTCTTTTTTTGACTCTTCTGTTGGCGCATATACATTAATTATTGTAATATTATATATCTTATTTTTAATGTATAAGTAAGATATCCTTCCACTAATTCTTCTAAACTCTATTATTCTCTCCCTAAATGTCTTATCTACCATAAAACCACTTCCATTTCGTCCTTATTTATCTTCCCCTGCATAATATAACATATAATCTTCTTTATCAATTCTTCCTTTCCCTTTCCATCTTTTCCCTGTAATCTTAATTTTATATCGTTTTATTTCTTCTAAAAATTTTTATATATTTCCTATTACTAACATTGTTTTAATATTTTTGTTATTTACTTTTATTTGTTTTATTATTTTATCTATTTTCTTTTCCTTATTAGTCTCCATGTTATTGTCTTTTGTTCGATTTTGTTTTTTATTTATTAGTTTTTTAATTCATTACATCTTGTTCTTGTTCATTTTCTTGCTTATAATTCTTTACTCTCTTAAGCTCTGCTCCTTCAAAAGATCTTTCACTTATGGTCCTTCCTTTCCTTTTGTCCATTTTCTCTTTATCTTTTTCAAGTTCTTGTAGTATATATACTTCCTTTGCTATTACTATTTTATCATACTTTAGACGTGCAGTATATCTCTTTCCTCTTGCTTTTTTTATATAAGGTTTTAATTGTTTTTTTTAAACTTCTTTTGAAGATGTGTTTCATTTATATGTATTTTTGTCTCAGCCATTTTTTTCGTTGCTTTCAGTACTTCCATCTTTTTGTTATGGCTTCGTAGCTCTATCAGTATAAGTCTGTCTTTTCCATCTCTTTTTATACTAATTCTCTTTATTTCAGTTACATACTTTGGAATGTTTAGTTGTACTTCCATTTTCTTTGCTATTTTTTCAATTTATTCTTCCAGTATTATTTTGTTCTTATGTGCTTCCGCCTTTACTCTTTATATTATTAAATTCTTCTTTTTCACTTCCCTTTCCATGCTTTCTATTCTTTCTTTCTGTCCTTTGATTATGTTTTTTAGTTGCTGGTTTTCTGTTTTGATGCTCTCATTTCCTTTTTTGAGTACTGTAATTTCTTTCTGCATTCTGTTTATTTATTTTCTATTCTATTCCCTCTTTCTTCCGTTCTTCTCAGCTTTTAATTAATCTCTTCAAGAATTACTTCTATTTTTTGTTTTCCTTTATTAAACGGTATTATCTAATCTACTAGAATCCAGGTTTATTATTTATTAATTTTATTTTTGAAATGTACAATGCTTTCTTTTACTACAACTTTGACTTGTTCTTTCTATTTTACAGTTTCCTGCTTCTTCACTATTTGTTCATCTATTTTCAGTTCAGACAAGCACCGTGTCATAATGGCAGTTTCCTGTATTAGAACTCTACTTAGTTCGAACACCAACCCGCTTTTAAGATGGCATAAGCTTATACTGCCCTTCAATAGCCTTTCTATTCAAATGTCTTTCTAATCCTTCTGACCTTGAACATTGTTTTTTTTAACTGCTATAATTATTCTATTTGTTTTTAGTACGCAAGCAATCTCTCACCTGTTTTTTTGGAGTTCAAGTGGCTCACTATATACTGTTATTTGCAATTTTTACATTTTAATATTAACAACTTTATAGCATATATATCTATTACCAATTTTACATGTTTTATCCTTAGCTAGGCAATACACCTTCTCTTTGATGAGCCAATGCATTTACTCAGTTTTGAGAGCTATTTGTTTTCGCTTGTAGTCCAAGGTATTTAATGTCCGTCTTCGTGAACTTACGATGCGTCTATTAGTGAACGTAATTTGTGCGGATTTAGCGCTACTGACTATAAATCGCCATTTATTCAGCCAGTTTTGTTAGATGTCTAGGTGAGTTTGTAAATGGGTTGCTGCGGTTATTTTATTTTCGTAGTCAAATGATAGCTGTATCATCAACAAACATGGGAAGTAGAGTATTGTCAGTTGTAGGTGTGTCAGAGGTATAGAGAAGATAAAGTAGAACCCTGCCCCGCGGTACTCTGGAGGTGATTTCATGGTATTCAGAAGTTTATTTTGACTTAAAATGTCCTCTCGATTAAATATAATTTTAATATTAGGTATAACTTGCTTGGCTTTGTTAAAAGTCTGCTTTATGTCTAGGCTTACCGTTAGACAAACGCGATTAGCCTCTAAGGTCTCCATAATACTGTTAACAATTCGATGTCCTTGGTGCCCTTGGAAGTTTGGGATAATTTGGTGTAGGTCTATAATTTTATAGATTCTGGTGAGATGCAACTTTTCAAAAATTTTAGACATGAGTGGTAACAGGCCGATGGGTCTGTAGGAGGAGGGTTTTGTGGGGGTTTGCCAGCTAAGAAAGCATAATGATTAAGGCATGTTTTTACTGGACGGGGAAGTGGCAAAGCCGTAGAATGCTGTTGTATATGGTGGTAAGTAGCTGGAGAGACAGGCGTGTAAATAGCCGTGCCCTCATGGTGCGGTGTGGGGAACTAAGTACGACCCGTTTTGAAAGGTAAAACGGTGAAGCCCAAATCGTCCCTTAAACGGCCGGCGCGAAAGCGGATGGGGGCGGCTACCGATATCAACCGATAAGTAAAGCCAAATCGCTCACCTGTAATCGGCTTCGGTTTCGGCGGCGATGGTTTCACGGTGGCCACCTTGTTGCGATGTCTTCGTGCCTGGAACACGACCGCATTGGCCGAGATGCGATGCGAATCGAGTATGTCTTGCGGGGTAGTTATCTGCGGGTCGGTTAAATGCGACCGCACTGGCCGCGTTGCGATGCGAGTATGTATTGCGGGATGGTTAAATGCGGCTGTACTGGACGCGATGCGGTGTGAGTATGTCGCCGGGCTTCGCACCTGGCCTAGCGGTAGGTCTTTTTGCGGGAAATTTTAATTCGACAGCACTTTTCGTCTCAAAGGGTGCCGCCGACGGCGTATGCAGACTCGCCGACTGAGCAAAAGCCCATATGCCGTTTTGTGTGCGATAGCAAAACGTGGCGGCAGATATCAAAGCCACCAGCATGCCGCCGCGAAACACAGGCGGTTCAAGGTCGGAAAGGCCGCCACACCAGTAGCATTAGGGCTTTCCGGGGACGATTTTGCAAAACGTTTCTTACGATTAGGTGGTAGCCAAGTGCTTTACGAAGATTAGCTAGTCTGGCTTACTTCGGCTGGTGAGAATGGTCTGGGTGGTAGGGATATTTGGCAGAAGACATCAAGAAATGATGCAATTTTGATGTCACCAGTTTCCTACTGGTTGAAGTGTTGAAAACACAGTAGCGATATGATCGGCAACTGTGTCTGTTTTTTCTTTGACTGATTTGGCCCATGTATCGTCGAGCTTTTTGTTAGTGATGTAATGCTGGAAAGTGTCGATCCGGACTTTTAATAGTTCAGTGTGGAGTTGATGAGCGAGCCTATTATTATATATGGTCTTGTGTTGTTTTTGTTTGGTTTTTTATCATTTTTTTCGTGCTTTGCTTTTTTTTGTGACGAGATGTCGCATGGGCGAGGAATGTTGATATCTGCTGGGAAGATGCTTGTCCTTAATTCGAATAGCTAGACTAATTTCGTGGTCGAGTGTGCTTCTAAAATGGTCTCAATTGGTGTTCTTGGTGCAGGGTTTTGGGAATAATTCTCTGGTGATAGAGGTACTTAAGGTAACTAGAATTGGGGTATGCTCAAAAGACAAGTCATAGTTTGATTCTACTTTGGTGTATGTGTTCGCTGTACCATAGGAAATAGCAAAATCGAGCAAACAGGGATTTTATTTGTGTTTGTAGGCCAGTAAGTGAGGTCTTCGGTTGACAAGTAGTTGTAATTGTAATTTTGTATTGCTCGGAGAAGGTTACATCCTTTTGGATTAGTTAGTCTCGATTCCCAGGTTACGTTCTTGGCGATCCAGTCTCCTACGATGATGAACTTCTCATCAAGAGATTGTAGCAGCTCTACATATTTTTCGGTGAAGATAGCGTATCTAAGCGGACTATATACTAATGCTATGATTAATGGGTAGTATAAAACTTAAACTTTTATGCTGAAACTTTGGATTTTGTCAGTTTGAAAGGAGTTCCATTTATGATGGGAGATTGAGTTTTTAATAATTACAGCTAATGCGCCATGTGTCATGCCATCTGGATAGTTGGAGAGAATAGCACGAAATTTTGATTACCGTTTTAGCGGTTGCATGGGTTTTGGAAACGAGTAACATGTCGATATTTTGTAGTTGCAAAAATTTTATTATTTCAGGTACGTGGCTTGATATGCCGTTGGCGTTTCAGAGCGTTAGACGTAAGAAGTTCTCCATTATTAAGCTAATTTATTCATAACAGTAGAAAGCATGTTTAAAACCATGCTGTTTTGACTAATAAGCTGCAAAAACATTGCTTTAAATTCTATTAAAAAGTTAGAGAACATTTGATCGATGCTTGTTTGCTGTTCGTTTGATGTATGAGAAGAAGGTTTTGTGTCTGATAGTTGTAAGAAGAGAGGTCTGTGGTAAGGATGGTTTATGGCTTCTAAATGTTGTTTTGCAAGTGGGGGGAATTTGATTGTTCAGTGATGGCTGGTACGTATGGTCTAGTTTTGTTTGTAAGTTCTCTGAATGTTGTGTTTCTGGCTCTCTGGATATTTTGGTATACAGAGCACTCTTTCTATTTGGCCGGGTGTTGTCTACTGCATAAAGCACAAGTGGGTGGAGTGTTGGTTTTTTGCATAAATGGGTTGCGTGACTACCACCTTAGTTCACAAAGACAAATGGTTTATTACAATATGCTTTCGTATAGCCGTACTCTTGACAGCGGGTGCACTGAGGTACGGTTTGTGTCTTCCTGGGAGGTTCAACTGTAATAATCATATTACATAGATGGTTTACACCAAAAATCAACTTATTATTTTCTTTCAGTTTTAGGTCTACCATAAACAGTGATAAATGTTGTTTGGTCACTCTATGACGTATGTTAAAAATGTTACGTACTATGTGGCCAAGAGCCCCAAGTTCTTTTATTATTTCTGACATTGGTATAGAATGGTAAAGATTTTGTATAGCCATCCTGTATGCACGTTCTTCTTTTAGTTGGTATGTGTGATGAAATATATTTTCATTTTTAAGGTGGTTGGTAAGTTTTCTGTATGAGTCTGTTGTATTAGTATTGATTTTAATTTTATCGTTTGGCAAGGCTGTTGTGTAGTATTGCTTGTTCTCTAAGATTTTATTGTAGTTCTTTATTCAGTGGATGTAAACCGGTGGTTGCTTTGTGATTTTTGTTCGGGCGCTTTACTACCGGGCGCCCGCGCGCCTTTACTAAAGATACTTAACTTAGCGCTATCACTGAATTAGAGGCGCTGGTCCCCTCTCTCGGATGCGCCGCCGCTGGGCTTAGCGAGAATTAGGAGAGCGCTCGCGGGTGGTGCCGCGCGACGGGGTCAGCGCCAGACTTGACTCGAATCCGTTGAGCCTTCCAGACGTTATCGCAAGTAAGCTGCTTTCAAGGGAAAGAGAACTGCGGACAAGGAAACAGGTCAGTGCGGATTCATGACGATTGTTGTATATGCGTCCTCTTGTGTTGTAAGGGCGACTGTGTGTGGGCCTTGAGGAAGGCGTCACGGAGCGATCGTGACCCTTCTGCGGCGTAGCGCTACAGCGCTCCCGAGCCCTCAGCGGCCATGACCGTCTCACTGGTCATCCCCCCAGGTGGTGCGGTGACCATGCGGGATAGACGGTGCGGACCACACACACGTCCAGGTAAGAGAGCTCTCGTTGCGTGCGAAAAGGTACCTCGCGGCTTAGCGTAATTGCGTTCGCGCCTCTAGCGGCGTTGCGACACCGTTGATTTGTATTGTCAGTTACTATTGTTCTTTCAGTATAAGTTTGTATTTAGTTTAAGTTTTACAACTACGAATAAATCCTACTCTTGCCCCAACTTTCCTCTCATTTCGCGAGAGGTTTTATGCCTAGGCATGTAGTAACTTTCGCGTAATCTTTTGTGTTTTATTGATATGACCTGCTCTCACTCAATCCTTAACTAAATCTCACCCTTACAGTAATTTTAATTAGCCATTTTTAACTTTAACAGTATCTAGTTACTGGGTTGTAAAGTGAACTGAACAATTTTAGTTTGTCAATTATTAGGTGCTTGCTCTTGACAAGCATTGTCGGGTTGAGTTTCTGAGAGGACCTCGTATTTGTTTGACGTACTCGTAGGGATGGGTTGCTGTAGACTAAAGTCTGGATTTGGGTTGTTTCTTTCCGTTTTTTGATTTTTTGCCAACCATATTTTTGATTTTATCGAGTTGTCTTGTCAAGGCTGCTAGTGTCTGTACCAAATTCTTGGATTAAAATTGTATTTACGTGCGTATTTTAGTCTTCGAGATTAAAATTATTATTTGCGCTATTTATTATTTGTTGGTTTGTGCTATTTTCCGCCGCTTGTGGAAAAGACAGTGGTTGCAGATTAATTAAAAAGGGGGATGACTGGTATGCTTGATAATGCGTGGAATGTACGGACTGTAGATTAGGTTGGCTATTGTAATTATTTTGTTGTTTGATAAATCGATATCCTTGTGCATTAAAAATACTGAACGTAAAACCATAATTTTCAGGGGCTGCTGGTGCACCCGAAAGCCCGGGGTCGTAGCCGTTTTTCATTGGAAACGTGAGTTAACACATACTTCTGTTACAGTTATAAATTCAAATTTTACATGCAGTTTTGAAGAGGTATGATGAAAGTCAAATGGGAAATTAAATTAAGTGTTCAAATTGTTTTTTATTTGTAATTTAATAATGACCCATTCGATTTACAAAACCCCGAAGAGACTTCTCAAAAAATTCATGGGGAATTACTTATATCGTTCTGGCAATTTAAATTTTTAAATTTTCGGTGTCATTGGGCTTATCTTTTCAAACTTTGTTTTTTACGTATTCCCAAAGAAAAAGAATCTGAAAGGCTTAAATCAGGCGAACGAGCTGGACACTCAATGGTTTCTCGTCTCCAAATCCATCTCTTTGGAGAAACGTTATCCAGATATTGACGAACATTTAAACCATAATGTGGTGGAGCACCATTTTTCTGGAACCAGATACTGTTATTGGAAAGGTGTTTGTTGTTTTCATGTGAATAGAATGTAGCGCAAGCAGGTAATTATAATTTTATTTTTTAATAACTGCGAAACAGAGTCAAAATTAAATTGTTATAGATGAAAAAGAGTCTGAGATACCAATCTCAGCATTAACCTTTTGAAAATACTGCGTATGATGCTCCAAAGACCAAAATGGATTTTCCGATTACTAGCATCTGCAGTTATGTCTGTTTACTTCACCGGTAAGGCAAAAAGTAGCTTCACCAGACAACAAAATATTGTTGACAAAATTTTCATTATTATCATAAATATTTTATATTTATAACCTCCTGTCAAAGTTATCCTTCGTTAACTCATGTAAAAGTTGTAACTTAAAAGGTTTATACTTTTCAAATTTGAAAATTAAAACTGCCGATGACTGAAATATTGATTGGTTGACGAATGTAGACCTCCAAATACAGCCAATAAAACATCCAGTTTCTTATCATCACTTTTCGTTGTTCTGGTCTACTACTTCTTGAAAGACCTTTAACGCTACCCGTTTGTTTAAAGCATTTTAAAGTTTTAAAAACAACGAATTTAGAAATTGGAATTTTATTTGGATGCGCATGATTAAATAAATTACAAACACCTCGTAAACTTCTTTGTCTGTCTCGATAACCCAGCATCACATCAAATTGCGTTTGTCTATCTTAGATGAACCTGCTGCTCGTAAATACTTGAATCGGCGTTTTTAATCCGTGAATTTTTAGAAAGTTCTTTTCGGGTTTTGTGAATCAATTGGTTTTTTCTAAAATTACAAATGTAGAAGGATTTAAACATTTAATTTAATTTATTTAATTATTGATTTGTTTTTTATGATAATATTTTGCCGCAAAACTTTATTTCAAATAATTTTTCTATCTTAGATGTACCTACTATTAAAAAACAATTATTATAGACTTGAACCTGCGTTTTATTGAAAAAATGTTATTAAAATAAATTAATTTTTTTTAATACTATTGCAAAGAGAGAAAATGCTCTATCCAATGGTAGCGTAAAATTAACACGTTCCCATTTAAAAAGGTATCAAAAAATTCCACTTATACTCAAATGTAGATAAAAAAAAATTTTTTTTTTATTATGTAATTATTTAGCAATCAGAACAAGGTTACATTCTATAAGCTAAATGGTTAACAATCATTATAGATACTAACGATAAGAATAACATGATGAGGCTTGCATCCTACGATACAACCTACGCAATTACAGTTTTGTACTTCGAGAGTATTAGAGTCTAATAGATATTAGGAATACACTACACACACACACACGAGTTTGTTGGCCATACCACGACACTCACACTAGGTTTATTGGCCATAGTTTCTTTAGTTTTTGGTTGACCCTGGGTTCCAGCATCTGCTCCAGTAAGGGGGTTGAGTGAGTTTCTAGGGTTGCATGGTACTTAATAGCTCTCTCCTGGATTACTTCCTGGACCGTTGGGAGATGTAAGTCCATATGCAGCGTGTTGTTGGATACATACCACGGCGCATTTGTAATCTGACGTAATATTTTTGATTGAGTACGTTGGATTAATGCGATGTTTGATTTGGATGCACAGCCCCATAACTCTACTCCATACATCCAGATTGGTTTTATAACAGTCTTATAGATTAGGGTTTTGTTTGCAAGCGATAATTTTGAATGTCTTCCAATTAGCCAGTTGAGTTCCTTTACTTTTAGATCTATTTGTTTTTTTCTTCTTGAGGTGTTCCTTCCAATTTAGCTTATGATCTAGGTGTAAGCCTAGATATTTTGCCGTTTCGAGTTGTGGTATTTGTGCATTATTTATTACGACTGGTGGGCATATCTGTTTTTGAGCGTAAATGTTGTGTGTACCGACTTGTTTTCATTAACTTTGATTTTCCATCTGTGTAACCATTGTTGAAGGAGTACTAAGTGGTTTTGTAGGTTGGCCGATGCAGTTGCAGGATTTTCATGTCTGGACAGTATAGCAGTGTCGTCTGCGAATGTTCCTATTGTTGTATATTGTATCGTTAGTAGATCCGATGTATATAGGACATAGAGTAAAGGTCCCAGAACACTGCCTTGTGGAACGCCTGAGTTGATAGGGTGGTAATCTGATGTTACTTCATTAATTTTTATCTGAAATGTTCTATCGCTTAGATATGATTTTAGTAAATTATAGTATGCCAAAGGGAACGTTTGCTTAATTTTGAAGAGTAATCCGGGGTGCCACACTTTGTCAAATGCTTGACTAATGTCGAGAAAGACAGCTGAACAGTACTCTTTGTTTTCTAGTGCTTTATTTATGGTTTGTGTAATGCGGTGTACTTGTTGCACGGTAGAATGAGCCTGTCGAAACCCAAACTGATGAGAAGGTATCCAATGTTGGGGCAGTAAGTCTTCATTAATTCGACGAAGTATGAGTTTTCTAACAGCTTTGAGGTCACCGGGAGGAGGCTGATAGGTCGATAGGATGTAACGTCGGTTGGTTCTTTTCCGGGTTTTCCGACCATTATGATTTGTGCAGCCTTAAAGCATTTTGGCCAATATCCTAGCCTCAGGATTGCATTGTAAATATAAGTTAAGAGCACTAGGCCCTTTTTTGGGAGTTCACGCAGCATTTTGGCAGTTATCAGATCAGTTCCTGGGGTCTTCTTGAGGTTTAGCAGATTTATTTCAGATTTTATTTCGTTTGGGGTAAAGGGTTTAATTTCATGACGTATGTCAGGAGGGATGGAAAGACTTCGCTCTACTTCTTGGTCTGGTGCGCTATCAAGTGGTTGAAAGACTGAGGATAGATGTTCAGCGAAGAGTCTGACTTTGTCTCTATCGCTTTTTGCCCAAGGTTCGGTGTTGCTTTTTCTAATTGGTGGTATTTTGAATTTTGGTTTCCTAGCTTGTTTGATGGGTTTCCAGATAGAATCATCAGTTCGATTTAATTGAGATACATAGAGCTCAAATTTCTCATTTCTGATTTCTTTGAGTTTTGTTTTAATTTATTGGTCATATGGTTGTAGGCGTTTTTGGCAGCAGGTGTATGATTTCGTTGCCAGTTAGCTCTAGCACGACGTTTTTCTGCGACCATTCGTTTAATTTCCAGTGGTATGTCAATGTTTAGTTGCTTTTGTGAAATGGTTGGTGTAGCTTGTTGCGCAGCTTGCTGGAGTTTTGTTATGAGTTCTTCAGTAGCTGTTTCAATTTCTTCGCATTCCTTGAGTCGAATGTTTAATTTTATGGTTTCGCTTAGAATATTACGATATGTAGCCCAGTCCGTTCTAGAGTTGTGTAATCTGGTTGTGAGCTTCTTGTTTACTATAGATGCCCCAATTGTTAGTATGATAGGAGAATGATCGGAAGTTAGGTCATAACTGGGTATTACAGTAGTATATGCCTGATTGATTCCATTTACGACGAAGAAGTCTAGTAGGTCTGGTAACTTGTTTGCGTCGGTGGGCCAATAGGTTGGTGTTCCTGTTGATATAAATGAGTATTTTTGTCCTCCATTGACTTAAGGAGTTCTCTACCTTTCGTTGTTGTTAGGCGTGAGCCCCATCTAGTATGTTTACTGTTGTAGTCCCCTCCGCTACGAATTTGTGACTTAGTGTTAGAAAGAATTTGTCAAAATCTGCTTTTTTGATATTATGTCGGGGTGGGCAATAAACTGCAGCAAGTGTCAATTCATATGGCAATGTTTGTACCTTGATTGTGGTGGCTTGGATAAAGTCTTCCTGATATTTTATTTCTTCATGGTGTTGAATTGTTTGCTTGACAAGAATGGCTGTACCTCCATGGGCAGTACCGTCTGGGTGATTGGTATGATAGAGTTCATAATGAGGTATTTTGAAGTAAGTCTGTTGTGTGAAGTGTGTTTCACTTATTAGCAGTACATCTATGTGGTTATGTAACAAGAACAATTTTATTTCTTCTTTATGTTGCGTTAGGCCATTAGCGTTCCACAGAGCTACTCTGAGAAACTTACCCATAATTAGGCTAGTTTATTTATTAGCGTGCTAAGCATGTTTAGAATCATGCTATTTTGTTGAATGAGTTGATTAAACATGGCTTTGAATTCAGTTAAAAACTGAGGGAGAGCGTTGTTTAACATTTGTGTTGACTCATTGTAATTGTTTAGGGGGTTGGAGTTGTTGGTTACTGCATTAGCGTAAGATTTATGATGTTGACTAAGATTCAGTGACTCTGTTTGCACTGCGGTGTTTGCATTATTGGTTTGTGGATTGGGGATAACATTTATTTTTGATAGTTGTGGTGCGAAGGTTCTAGTCTTGCTTTGTGGATTATTTCTACGAATTAGTTGTTGATAATGATCACAACCTTTATAGTTGGCTGGGTGGTCTCGCCCGCATAATGCGCAGCTAGCTGGGGTGTCTTTGCTTTTTTTGCAGTTGATTGTATTATGTGCTCCACCGCATTTGACGCATACGAAGGGCCTGTTGCAATACGTCTTGGTGTGGCCATAGAGTTGGCACCTCGTACACTGTACAATATTATTTTTGTCTTTATTCGGAGGTTCTATTATTACTACGCTATTTTGTATTCTTTCAATTTTATATACATCTTTGTTATTGTCTGCTGGCTCTATGTCAATGAAGAACATGTTTAAGGGTTCTTTGGTTATTCTATGCTTCGCATTTATAATATTTCTAACTTTATGTCCTTTATTTTCTAATTCTTCTGAAATGTCATTTGTGTTCATTGAGTGATGAATGTGTTTGATAACAATTCGGTATGCTCGTTCCGTCTTTAATTGATATGTGTGGTGTATTATGTTTTGTTCCTTGAAGTATTTTGTTAATTTTCTGTATCCATCAACTGTATTACAGTTAATTTTAATTGTATTATTGGCTAAGCTCTTTGTACTATATTGTTCATCTTCTAAATGATCGCGTATTTGGGTGAGCATGTTTGGAAAATTTACTACTCCGTACACAAAAATCGGAGGAGGTTTGGGTATTTTGGCTGATTCTGTAGTGATGCTGTTGGTAGTGTTGCTTTGTGGAGTGTCATCTATTGTATTTGTTAATACGCTATACTTGTTGGAGGTTTGTGTAACATTTTCGTCACCATTTTGTTGTGCGTTCGTCCTTATTTTTCTGCGTTTCATAGCCTTAACAGTTTGCCAAGAGTTTTCTTTCGATGTTGTAGGGGTTTCCATTTCATCGTCGCTAGTTGAATACATTCTAACAAGTTGTTGGGGATTATTAGTTGGATAGGCTCCTTGAGGCTGGTAAGTGATTAATTGTTCTTGATTTGGAGGGGAATAATTACTGGGCCCTGATGATAATTGAAGTGTTTGTGTGTTGTATGGTGCAGGAGTTTGACTGTTTATGAAACTTTGAGTTTGATACGTATTTGGAATTTGTAACTTTTGGGCACTTAATTGAGGTTGACACTGTATATTTGGTGAATATGGTTGGTTATATATGTAATTAAAGCCAGGTCTATTGCCTGCTGGAAGCATTTTGGTAATTTAAAAAGAAAGATTACCTAGCTGGATGTTTTCTTTCACTTAAGCAAGGCTACGGCTGCGGCTCCGCCGTTGTGATAACTCAGGTATAGCTCGGCACGCACGTTCGGTCTGCTTAAAGGTACTTAAGCGAGGCTGCGGCTTCGCTGCTGCGATATTCCAGGTATAGCTCGGCGCGCACGTCTGCTCTGCTTGAAGGCACTAAAGCGAATGTAGATAAAAATTACATACAAAACTTTTGTATTGAACATTATTTCCCAAAATGAATATTAAAGACAATAAATCGCCGTCTCCATACCTTTAAGTAACCCTGTATAGGAGACAATATTTAAAATTATAATCGAACTTTTAGACACTTAGTTTCTGTGATCTACAAAGTTTATTAGATTTTTAAGAGATTAATGTGTGATTAGTAACCTGTTGACAAGAAGAGTTTAAATTTGACTTTGGAAACAACACAAAAATGTTTTCTTATGCTCTAATGACGCTTATAAATTATGCGAATGGAAAAATGAGACCAACAGCAGTACAAATCTCAGTAAATGCATGGTATTTACTCGTTATGTTATTAGTAAAATTTATACTATAAATCCTAATTATATAAATAATTCTAACTTTTAATTTGATTACTTAGTAAGCTTTAAATTTTTTAACAATAAATTTAATGTTAAAGTAACAATTAATAAGGCGTTTAAAAACTCTATCCTTGCAAAATCTGTTTTAAGCGCACGCTCTTCCATTTTCTGGAAAGCGTCTTAAAATTTAAAATCAGTACATGCGAAGATAAAATATATGAATATGATTTGTACATCTATCATTTAATTTTAAATTCTAAAAGCAGATCAAATTCATTCACTTTCAATTTAGTATCGATATAGTCAAAAGGAAAAGGCACCGCGACTATATTTCGTAGCATTAGCGCCGCGACACTTCTAGGTACCCGAGAACCGTGTAGTTTGCGCCGCAGCTATAAACGACCTGGAGACAGCGGCGCTGTATTACCGTGAAGTACTTTTTCTTGAAACATTTTAACAATAAACCAAGAAGTAGACCGATTAGAAATAATATTAAAGGCTGCGGTGGTACAATCGTTTTTAATTTTAAACTACTTATTTTTCATATTTGCATATACTGTTCGGCAAACATCTGCATTTTGTCAAAATCTAGTGATAAAGATGTACTTGGCACTAAAAGGAGCCACCCTGATCATCGACCGTGGCTAAAACACAAGTAAAAATTCATACGCACTTTTAGTTTTACTATTCAGCCAACCATCAGGGCGAACGTTCGCTGTACTCTATATTTTAATCTTATAACAAATTTTTATATACATACATCAACACAATTATTTTAATCATCACCTTTATATATATTTTATGCAATATCTAGCAACATATATAGTGTAATGTGAGTATAGTCTTACAAACTAAGAAAAATCAATAATCAATTGATCGTTCATAAAGAAAAAAATCACACATATATTGCATATTATAGAAAATACATTTTGTTAATCTATTTTTTATATGAGCAAGTGATTTTAAATGGAATTTTAAATTTATTGTTTTTGCAAATTTTTATAGCACTTTTTCTATTTTTACGTCGCAATTTATATAATTTGTTTTTCTGCGTTTGTGCAGTAACCCCAGTTCGGCTAGCGAATATGAATTAACTTTTGCAATACATTCTGATCTTAAAATATTGATATGTTTCGTTTTTGAAGTTTGCCGTGCCAGTTTTCCACAGCGTTGTTCGTCTGATGCCTTTGGTTATGGCAGTTCCAACCGGTGAGGAGAATGGAGTCATTTTCCAGCCACTGACTAACAAAATAATCGTTGGATTCAGTTATTTTCTCGCAGATTGGGCTGTCTTACATGATCGTAAGGAACGCGTCTCTGCTATACTGACAGGTAAATGTGCTAAAGCAACAAATTTGCGTTTATGCATCCTGGTTTCTTCTAGATTTCTACAATTATCAGCCAAATATATTTTTAGCAAACCAGAGAACCAGCTCACAATGCAGGCATTGCAACTCATTATCTAATACAAGATTTTGGAAACAAATTGCTAGCAATTTATTGCCCTGTTCAATTTCTATTGTTTCTTTGTTAGGTTTATTGCAACCTTTGGTTTACAAAATAACCAAAAAAATTTTAAATTACTTTCAAGTCGTGCAAATATTTTAACAGTTAGCTGTCAAATTTCAAAAAATTTTGTAAAATTTTTACTCATTCTAGATAGCAATTTACTATGCCTGGTGTTATAATACCCACACATTTTTTATTGTTAACAGTTTTTCAAGCCTTCAACATAAAAACAAAATGTTTAAAACATTTTCTTGATTATTTTATTACTTTTTTTATACGTTGGCATAGAAGTCCATTATACACTTGAGAGTAAAGCAATCGACTAATCAACATGCCCGAGTTTTGAGAGAATGTGTATTCACTCGGATAGCATTCCAAGTAAAGTTCAGTGCACTGCTTGAAAACTTAAAAACTGTGGTTTCAGATGATACTACTTTGATTGGAATCGGGCCTGTTCTGACAAAGTTATGGACCTAAGAATATGTGTAACACAAAAGGGTTGAAAGGAAAAAGGTGATTTCTGGCGCGGACTCTGCTTAAGCTCATCCCAAACATGTTCAATTGAATTTAAGTCTGGGCTACGCGAAGGCCAGTCCATTTTCGGTATACAAACGTCAGCCAGGTAGGTAGCGGTCACTCGCACTGTGTGGCATCGCCCATTGTCGTGCATTAACCTGAAGGCCTCATCAACAAACCTCTCAAACGGAACAACATGTTCCCCAGAATGTCCCTGATGTAGCGGTCCGCTGTTAAACCTCCTCCGCGTCCTCCACTAGTCACAAAAACCAACTCAGTTTTTCCATGCATGGAAATTCCCGCCCAGAAAATGCAAACTCCACCTTCATAGCCAACAGTTTCTTGACTACAATTTTCCTGGCCTTCTATAGAGCCGACATTTTTTGTTGCTGCCATGTAGGCATCTCCTGTAATCGCCGGTGAATAATATCTGACTGCAATAGCCGAGATTTCGATCGAGATGTTCCTGACAAATTCCAGTCGCCTTTGCTTTTAGACTGCAGCCAGCTTAGAATCCATAGCTCCCTTTTTTGGGGGGTCAGGTTGGCTGCATTAAGTCTTTTTCTTACTGTTGAAGCGCTGGCAACCATACCTCTGATCGTACCTAGCTTTTACTTGAGGTCAACGCCAGTCCTATGTCGACTTGACATATTGAGACGAGGAATTCATTGTCTCTTTCCGTTATCATGCGCCTACGACTGCCTCTTTATCGGCAGATGTAGCCACCAGTTTCTCGGTATCGACAGCACACCCTTACTACAGCTGATTGACTCAAATTTAGTCGATTTGCCACGGCTCTCTGAATGGGGCCTTCTCTCAACAATGCAAATTCCTGGGTTGCTTTGGCGGCTGTGCTATCCATATTCTTGCAAATCACTTGAGCACTTACGTCACTTATTTATTTACGTCAATTTCGCATGAGTGACTGAGATGAATTACCGGATTGCAAGCGTACTGTAGGCCAATCACAGTCGTCGCGCACATGTGTTCCAATTAGCAAAATTCGTAAAATCCCGTTTGCGATGCATATCTTTTAGAATGCGACATCCAATTAATGCAATAGCAACAGTTTTTTAAACCTCAATAATAAAGGTACTCCTTGCACGTTAATGTTTTTATTTTCATTTTCCTTAGACTGAAATAGGTAGACAGTTGATTAGTACAAGAAAAATTCGTAAAATATTCAAGAATATTAAATAAATGGCTGTAAATGCCAGAACATCAAAATATTTCAAAATGAAAGTAACAAACTATATATTTTTGAAAAGTTAAAAAATTAAGTAATTTTTTAATATAATTAATTAATTTCTATTAAAAAAACATTAGTTTATCGTACATTTCAAAACTCTTAAAAGGTAAAAAGATAATTTTAACGCCGTCAGAATTCTCGTAAAAAATTCCTCAAAAATATCTGCACGGTTAAAAAAATATTCATAAGCAAGGGAGTTATGGGACTTTATAGAAATCGACCAAGAATGACTTTTGGCTTGTATCTCCAAAACTGTTAGAGAGATTTTGAGATGAGGTTTGCACCAATAGATTATTTTAAAACGTTTCCATGTGAATGTGTAACTACTTTTTCTTTTTAATTTCTACGGGAATAGGTGTAACCCATCGAATTCTAATACCCTGTACATTACAAAACGGCTAGGCTTTCAAAGCATTTTATGATAGTATCTACAATTTAGAGTTGTAATGGTTTAGTGGATAGGTCTCTAAACTAAGAAATCTAGAGATGCAGGTTCGAATCCCACTCTCGCCAATTCAATCACTGACATTTTTACGGACCAGCTCAACTCAGATCGCAATAAATGAGCATCTGGAGGTCAAAGTCTGAGGTAATAATAGGTACCCTTGGGCACCGGGCGCCCCTCATTGTATATAACCATTAATTTTTATAATGTTTCGGACTCGTGGGAACAAAATGGACACTGATGAAACAATTAACATAAAACTTTTACTTATGTCAGAGGAGGACTCTAGTAGCGACAGTTGCCCTCCCATGCACTTCGAAAACAGTTCGTTAGGGCCCTGATAGCGTCCACCGTCGATCTCCCCTGCCGGAAGCCATATTGGCTATCTGCCAAACCTTTCCCATTTTCTAGTTCTTCACTTATTCTCAAATATTTTAGATAATGTGTTTAGCAGACTCAGCGGTCTGTACTTGACTTCCGTGTTTGCACTGTATTTAGGGATTAGAATTAGGTTTGCCATCTTCCAGCTATCCGGAAAGATTTTACGGGTCCATAGACTATTGTACAGCTTAAGAAAGATGTCTGGGCTGGCTTCCACCGCCAGTTTAGCCACTTCTGGTGGTACGCCATCCGGCCCTGCAGCCTTGTTGTTTTTTAGCATCTTTGCTGCCCCCACTAGCTCTTCCATTCCTATAGGCCTATCGTTCTCAAATTCATAGTTTCGTGACCAAACTATTTTGTCACTGTAAGGGAATAGATCCTTTATAATTCTCCTTGCCTCCTCCGGATCAGTCGGAGTGGATAGTCTTCTCCCTACTTTTTTGGCGACTATTTTATAATCTTTTCCCATACATCGTTATCTATTTCCTCGATTATCATATTCCACTTCTTCTTTTTCTCGTTCCGAATCATCTTCCTGTAGAGGTTTCGTTTGGTTGTGTAAGCTTCATAGTTGGAGCATACTACTTCGAGACTTGCCTTCTTTCTGCTCCTGGTCCAGTTTCTCCTTGCCTTAATCGAATCCTTGCGCAATACCGCTAATTCGTCACACCACCAGTGTATCGCTCTATGTTTACCCTTCCAAGTTGACTGCCCCAGTACCTCATCGCAACATCTCCTTATGGTATTGGTCAGCTCACGTCCTTCCGTGTCGTCGTCACTGTAGGTAAGTGCAGTCCTTAGGCTGTCTAACAGCTTCGCATGTAATTCTTTTTAAAATTCCATTTTCTTTGTGTGACATAATTGACTTCCGGTTTACTTGCCTACTGGAAGAAGATCGCACGGTGGTCGCTGAGCGTTTCCTCTTCCAGTACCTCCCAGTTAATGACATTAGCAATGACGTTGCCACTAACAAAGGTGATGTCGATGACGCTGCTCGAGTTCTTCCTAGAGAAGGTAGGCGCCTCTCCCCTGTTGATTGGGAACAGATCATTTTCGGCAGCCTATTCCGTTAACATTCTTCCTCTGGTGTCTTCCATGCTAGAGCCCCAATTGTGGCTCTTAGCATTGAAGTCCCCCGCTACTATAAGTTCGACATTTGGATTGACGTCTTTAAATTGTTTCATGTGACCTGACACGTTATCAAGGAAAAGCTGGATTTTCCTCGTCTACGTTGCGGGAAATGTAGCAGGACATGAAGTAGTAGTGTCCGACCTTCCCCCAGACCACACCATTTCCTTTACTCCCCTTGATTAGTGGGCCACCAGTGAACTGAATGGCTGCGTCCCTGTTATTGTCAGTAGCCCATTCGTTACGACCTGTGATGAACTTCTTATTTGGTTCCGCTATTAGTATGACGTTTATATTTAACTTTTTCATCAGCCGGTATACGACATCGTGCGACTGTCTGCAACGGTTGGTGTTGATCTGCATTATGTTTAGCATCTTGATATTGTTGTTACTTCACCTAGCCCCATAATATTATGCGGGCCTTCGTTTAATAGGACTTCCCGGGTTGGGGAGCTCTCCCTACCATCTCCCATAGTATCCCCCCTCGCTTTCAGGAGACCATTTTGTTTGTCTCCAGTTCTATCCTTGTATGCCCTGGGAGAACCCGCCCCTTCAGTTCCACTTAGCACTCTCTTAGATCTATCTATAGCCTGGCTCAGTGCGCTCCTGAAGATATCACATTTTTGTGATCCTGCCGAGTGTCCTTCCACCTTGCATAGCGGGCAAGCTGGTAGGTTCGGACAGGCCGTATTTTTGTGGCCTTCTTTGCCACATTTGAAACATAAATTGTCCCTTGTCCCTTTGCATGATCTAGGATCGTGGTCATACATCCAGCATTTGCTGTATATTTTAATGTCTATTCTTTTTTGAACAGTATATTCCACCAATCCTATCCATATTTTTTCATGTCTGGTCAGTTTAACAGTGTTATCCTCACACTAACACATATCGTGTCTCTGGCCGCCGGTCTAAGCGGGCTCAAGGTCCATTTTCCTTCAGTTGGTGTACCTAGAATTTTTGTCAAGGACTCCCTTATTTCCTTCTCGCTTACGTCGGCGTCCATGCCCCTCAAATAAACTATGTCGTAGTCTCTTATGTTTTCGATTTTTCTAACGTGCTGTCCTTCCTTATGGCCTCCTCTAAGTGCCTTATTGTCATTCCTGTCGCACGTAACGAGCAATTTGCCCTCTCTGGTGCTTCTTATATTCTTGACTAGCTCAGTTTCATTTGCGGATTTGATGTTTTCATTTTATACTATGTAACACATCAATGTATTTTTTCCCCTGCCCGACGACTATCATAGCATAGGATTGTCTTACTGTTCCCTCCCCCCCTTTACTTTTAGATTTATCGTCATAAATATATATCTTCCAGTTGGTGCCATTAAAAATGGCCTGCACCATTTTTCCAAGTCTCATTTCGTTACTGTCTCTAGTAGGGTGGATGGCTAGTACCCTGGAGTCTGTCACCTCCTCCCTGACTTTACACAGTTTGTTCCAGATGTCTTCTTCGCTCCCATTATGCATGATTTTGATTACGAGTCTATTTCTAGCGGTAGCATCACCCCCACTGCTACCTCTAATAGTCGTTTTTTGCTCGAGGATATTTATCCTTCCTTGACTTCACCCAGTTCCGGGTAGCGATCTTTAAATATCTTTTGTATCCCTGTATCCATTTCGCTCTCGTCTGGGCCTACTAGTACTACCTTTGCGACCTCGTCCCTGGTGTTCATTATGTCGCCTTTAATAATTTCAGTGTTACTAAAAGCTTCCTCGTTCCAAATCTGGTTCGCAATGTTAGCCCAACTCGGGTATTCTTTAATACCCCCCAAGGAGCGGACTATCTTATATCTGAGAATCTTAATCTCGAGTTCCTCTAACTGTTTCTGTCTTCTTTCGATCTTGTCCCACTCCCTCCTTATTTTTTCTCTTTCTTGTAATCCCTCCGGCGTTTGGGAATCATTCCGTGCTAATCGGTTACTATCGTCCATTAATTTACCTAACGGGCTGGTTTGTATGTCAACATCATATGTTGGAGTTTGCATGTTCTCCCATCGATTATTCTCTAGAAATTTCTTAACAGTGTCCCTGTTCATTATCTCCGAGGATCTGTTCATCCTCATGTTCAATTCTTTGATACCTTTCTGGGTATTAGGATTCTCCCTCATTTTGTCCATCAATTTACTTGCCGTGTTCGTTATGTTCTCCAGTGTCTCCACCATCAGGTGGACCACCGAATTTTCTATTTTATTTATTATGTCTGTTGGTTCTCTGTCTCCTGGTGACATCTCCCCGACCTTGCGTTTCTTCGGGATATTTAAAGAGTTGCATCTCCTATGTGTACTTGCCATATTTAGTCTACTCGAATTACCTAATTGTAGTTGCCTTTGGTCTTGCTCACTTGCTATCATGTCGATGGTGCCTATATTTGATTTTAACATTTTCTCATTCATAATCTTCCCACGAGTCACCCCCAGGGTAACGCCCATTCCTGGTGCGCCAGGTGCCCCACAAGGTTTAGATGTGCTCTCCTCCTTTTTTATAGAGGTGTTGTCCTCGCAGGCCAGCCGATTAAGGCAAGCCTCCCGGCCGCAGGTAGAGACAGAGTCATCTGTCAGACCTGAGGCGAAGGGTCAGGAGGTTGCAGGAAAGAAGACTGGGGGACTGCAACCCAAGAGACTTTCTGGGGCCTAAAAGAGAAGGGTCAAAAAAGAAGCTAAGATCAGGGAAGGCGCGTGGACGAACGAGAAGCCTAGATCTCTGAAAACCGTGAAAGAGGGAGATAAGAAGGAAAGTGAGCGTACCAAGAGACTCCGAAATCCAAGAAACCCAAAAGCGTTTGGCTGCCCGGATCAGTCGACGAAAAAATTGCCAGGACCCGACTTGGGCTTTAAAACGAAAGTGAAAAATGGAAGACTGGCGACTTCTTAGCCAAAAGGTGGACAAGGAAAGAGCTATCTTCGATCCATCGATGATGCCTCTTTCAAGGGTCTTGAGAGGTTCTTGAAGGCCTATTATAAACTGAGAGCGGTTACTTCCAGGACCATCCAAAACGCCCAAGATGCTGAAGGTATTTCAGATAAACCTCCAACACACTAGGGCTGCTTCGGCGGCTCTATGTAAGATGGTGGAGGGCTGCGATGTTGCCCCCATCCAAGAACTATCGACCCATCAAGGTAAGGTAAAAGGTCTGGGGGAAATTGGAGGAGAACTAATTTACAGTAGATCCTCAAATAGACCCAGCACCTGTATTTTAGTTAAAAAAATACATTAAATGTCTGCCGCTACTGGAATTCTGTTCTCAGGATATGGCAGCAGTGATGCTAACAACAAGCGGAGGAGGACCGAGAAAGATCATTCTAGAATCGGTGTACCTCCCTGTTGATGAACCGGATTCCCCACCACCTAGGGCAGTGGACGAGCTTGTGAGACACTGCAGAAACATTGGTCTTTAGATGCTCATTAGCTGCGACGCCAATGCACACCACTTCTCATGGGGAAGTACCGACACCAACATCAGAGGTTAGTTAATCTTACAATTCACTGTGGCAAATAATTTAGACATATTGAATAAGGGTAACAAACCTACCTTCGTTATCAGACAAAGAAGGTAAGTAATTGATATAACATTTTGTACTTCTTTCGTAAGTAACTTTGTTAGAAATTGGCACGTATCTGATGAGAAGAGTTGTTCAGACCACAGATACATTAAATTCGAAATCATTGGGATTCAGCGAGTGATAGAAAACTATTGAACTCCTTGTAAAACAGATTGGGAGGCCTATAAGGTGGACCTAGACCAAAACTTAGCGAATACGATAAGAAAGGTTCATAATAACCTTGAGCTTGAAATGGCTGTGGATCAGTTAACTGAGGCAGTCATTTCAGAGTATAATGAGGAGTTCTCTCCCCCGTGCTATAGAACGTAGTAATGGATGGAATTTTAAAGAGCTTAAAAGGCGAAGGATTCTCTTCTGTAGGTTATGCTGATAACCTAGTTGTCTTGGTAGAAGGGAAACTTGTAGGCATGATCAGGGAACGGATGCAGAGGGCTCTGAACGTGGTAACTGAATGGACTGAACAGGAAGACCTCAAGGGCAGTTCCGTAAAAACCATAATTATACCCTTCACGCGAAAGAAAAAAATTAGAGGGGCTTACACCGGGAAAAAGAAATTACCATATCGGGATAAGTCAAGTATCTAGAAGTGAATTTCGACATTTCGATAAAACCAGGAATAGTGCTCTGGTTGTACACCAGAGTGGTTAGACCCTCTCTTACATACTCAGCTTTGGTCTGGTAGCCCAAAGAAACCACCAAAATAAAACTAGGCAAGATACAAATACTTGCCTGTTTGGGCATTATAGGGGCGATGAGAACCACGCCCACTGCAGCAATGGAGACTCTTCTAGACCTCCCACCTCTACACATAATGATTCAGGGGGAGACAAGATTGGGTCACTACAAGTTGTATGATTCACTGTACAAGACACATACGGGTACAGGCCACACAAGAATAATTGACAGTCTGGGGGGGCTCTGCTTGAAATGAGAACGGACCACATAACCTCAAAAATATGCGACGATTCTCTATTCCAGGTGATCATGCAAAATCGAAAACAGTAAAAGGGCTTACAGGAGCAAGCGGATCTATATTATATCAAGCACTAAAGCTTCATCTAGACTGGTATGAAAATTTATCAACGAAGTCAATGCACTGGCAGAACACAGCACGGTGAAACTGTTATGGGCACCTGGGTATTGCGGTATCTACGGCAATGAGAAATCCGATGAATTGGCTAGGCAGGGATCTAGTGAGGCTTATATCGGCTCAGAACCTGCTTTAGGAATTTCACGAAGTGCTGCCCGAAGCTTTATTAAGGAGAGGACACACACTCATCATCGAATGTACTGGAAGAATCGACCAGGACATAATTTCAACAAAACCTTCAATAAGAGACCTTGCCAAAAGAGAGCTGCAAAACTCCTTAACCTAAGTAGACCACAGCTAAAGACAACTATAGGGTTTCTTACAGGACATGCGACTGTTAAAGAACACCTCTGGAAAATTGGTAAATTCAATGGTGACTTTGCAAGAAGACTTTACAGCAAGGAACCAAAAACAGCCTTATATATCCTATGCAAGTGCGATGCGCTGTGCAGGAAAAGGCAACATACAAATGTATGTCTCCCAAATTGGAGACCAATCCTGGAACCGGAAGATTTCCACACACACCCTGTAAAGGACCTGCATCTGCTGATTCAGAGGACATCAATTACAGATTGGTTGCGAATTTATTTTATTAGGGTAAGCACAATAAGCCGTAGACTGCAGAGAGCATGGATCCATTAAGGAAGACATACCTTATGCGCAAAAAAAATAATAGGTGGTCTGTCGAAGTGCTAGCCACGTTACTACTGTGTACTGTAGGGTCTTGATTATAGCAGACCAATCCTGTTACGACTCCAAAGGGCTTTCGTTCCCTAGTAAGTGGAACTGTTATTATTATATTTATAATTTAAGGTTGCCCGTGTAAAGGTAAGGTAGTTATCTATAAGAGGTCATTTTTTGGAAAAATTTCTGCATTGACTGAATCTTGAAACTGTAGCGTCCGCAGTCAGATTTGGCGATTTTTTTTATTACCGTGTAGCGCTCTGTAGATAGTTGCCTTAGTATTGTTGTCTACATTATAATTTCTTTTTTGGGTAATTATAAGGATTCTGCTTACGTGCCACCGTTGTCAGCAACCTTTGATGATCTAAACCCTGTGACCGTTGTATTTACGTACGTCAACAGAGAAAATGCTACAACACTTTTTGGATGAATTGAACTGTCGCATGGACTAGTGTTGTGCGACAAGAGGGGCAGACGTACAACAAAGGTAATATAATTTAAACTTAGTTAATATCTGTCCTTTTTTGTATGATGTATATTATTTTATGTTTAATATTTTATGAAACATAAACCTATGTAGTAGCTTTGTATTTCGTATTTACTTTTTTGTAGTCTTTTACTTCTGAAGATATACTTGGTGTCATCGTGTATGTGATCAACACAAATAGTTATAAGTAGTACGGTTATGTTTTAAAGCATTGAAAAACGCCACATTGTACATGCTTTAGATTTAGATTGACTAATATTTAATTTAAGTAAGTAACTGTTTTTCTAAGCTTATCACTAAAATGGCCGAACTGCTTGCAATTTTGTTGTAGATAACAACATTTCACGCTAAATCGATTACCATACAAGCCCTAGTTTTAGTAAGAGACTAATATTAATACGCCAAAGTATACCATTTTTGCTCCGTCTTTTGCCTTCACTTTTTTATCTTTATATGTAAATTTCTAACTGACCTTCCTGTAGCATCTGTTTGTTGTTTTATCTATTGATATCTAAATCTTCTTGTCTTTCAAGGATTTCTTTAAATTTCATCCATTGTGGATTCATAAGCTCTGTCGAGATAAAAAAAAAAGCAGCAGTTCGTTGTGTGTGCACGCGTGTTTGATGCTCCGTGCCGCACATCGGCAGAGAACTGAACCAGCTCCGAAAGCCAGTGCGCGCTACTGACTATAGTGAGTGCTCCCGCGGTCGCCTCCGCCATGGAGGCGCGCAACCGCCCAATCAAAGACATTTTTTCGGTGGCGCGTAACATTACCGCCTCCGAACTCGAAATGGTGATCCGCGACCTGCAACGCAGGCAAGCGCGAAAGCCAAGAGCGACGGTCAAGATGATCCCGGCAGCGCAGCCAGCCCGAGCCGCCGGACGCCGTAGCCCGCCAGCAGAGCAACCCATCCAAGCCGCCGGACCCGCAAATTTGGCAACGACAGCGCAATGTAAGCGCTCCAAGCCCGCAGCGCCTAGCGCGCCTGCTGCTTTCGCCGGGCCCGTTACCCCGAGCGCGACCGTTACTTCCCCAGCGACTGATGCGCCGACCGCGCTCGCTTCATTTGCCGATATCGCTGCGCCGGCCGAGACCGCCGCGCCCGCTGCATTCGCCGGGCCCGAAACGCCGAGCGCTCCCGCAACTTTCGCTTTCGCTGCGACTGGAGCGCCGACCGCGCGCGCAGCGATCGATACGCCGGCCGGCCCCACTACTTTCGCCGGGCCAAGCGCGCCTACAGGTCCCACCCCGCTCGCCGGGCCAGCTACTACGCGTATACCAGGTGCGCTCAAAAACTTATCGAACGCGAGTGCAGAAGTGCCCGCGCCGCGTTCGGGGAAAACAGCGAGTGCGACAAGCGTCACAGATGGGTCAGCGGATATACCGGGAGTGGCCGAAAAGTTTATCAGCGCGTGTGCGAAAGAAGTGGCCGCGCCGCGCTCCAATGAATCCGCTAGCGACATAAGCGACGCAGAAGAGCCCATGGAACACTCCGATGTGTCCTCCGACTCGGAGGACTACACAGTGATCCAAGGCAGGAAGAGGGGCCGCCGCCGCCCTGCCCGAGACGAACCAGCAGCCAAAGTGGCTACTGGCAACCGGTTTGCTGCCATCGCGGAGGGCTGCAATGAAGAAGATGAGCAGCAGCAGCAACAGCAGCAGCGCATCCCTCCAGTGGCCCTCCGGGATAAAAGCCGCTGGCCGGAACTTCTAGACAGGTTCCGAATCCAGCGACTCAACTTCTCCAAGGCGAAAAACATGGCTGACTCGATCACCATTCAGCCATGCACCGCCGAGGACTACAGGGGCATGACGAAACTCATGGAAGGGAACGGAATCCCCTTCCACACATACCAGCTGCCCTCCGATCGACCATTGAGGGCAGTATTAAGGGGAGTTCCGGAAACCCTTCCCGACGAGATGGTGGAGGAGGATCTGCGACAACAAGGGATCCCAGTGCGATCTGTCCGCCGCATGAGGCGCCAGCGGGACAAGCGACCCATGCCACTGGTCTTTGTCGAGGCGGACCGCACCGGGAAGGAAGTATTTAACCTGAGTCAGGTTATGCAGGTGGTTGTGCGCGCGGAGCAGCCGCACAAGAAGAAGACCGTTGGGCAGTGCCATCGCTGTCAGAAGTTTGGGCACGCTCAACGCAACTTCTTCGCGGCGCCGCGATGTGTTAAGTGCGCGGGGCCCCACCACACAAACGCTTGCACCCAGAGCCGCGAGACGCAAGCTAAGTGCGCCAATTGCGACGGGCCACATGTGGCGAGCTACCGGGGCTGTCCAGCCTTTCCCCGGCCGCGCCCCACCCCGACGCCAAGACGGGCGCCAGCTCCAGCCCCAGCCCTAGCGCCAGCACGACCACCAGCTCCTCCAAGGCGCACTCCTGCTTCTGGGCACACTTATGCCCAGCTGGTCGCAGGAGAAGCCGCCGCCCCTGAAGCCAGGCCAGCGCCACAATTTCAGCCAGCCCCTGCTGCCCCACCATCGGCTCCGGCAGCAACAGCACCCCAGCCCGCGAACGACAACCAGGGCTGGGGATACATCTTTCAGCTTCTGCAGAGGGTCGACATGCAGAAGCTGCTGGAGTTCATCCCACGATTGCTCCAATCTTTGAGCGGAGCAACTAACGCGGGAGAGATCTTTGGGCGCCTAATGGGCCACGCCCAAGAATTCCAGAGCCTGCTGCTGCCCATCCATGGATAGGAGGCCTATCCAACCATCCCATGTCCGACTTGTCTTCTGGAACGCGGACGGCCTGAGGGACAAGAAGGATCAGCTGCTGGAGTTTGCACACCGATATAATTTGGATGCCATCCTAGTCAACGAGACCCAACTCAAGGGCGGAGATGTGGTCAGGCTTCCAAATTATACGTGCTACCGCACCGATCGACTCCTAGCGGCCAAAGGGGAACTGCCGTGTTTGTGAAGACCTGCCTGGAGCACCACCCAGCCCCGCTCCCGGCAACCGAGCACCTGGAGGCAACAGCCGTATGCCTCCAGACGAGTGATCACAGAGTTGTAAGGCTCATTGCTGCCTACAACTCCCCGATGCGCAACAAGGCTCTCCTTCCCGAAGACCTGGACGCCATCTTCGAGGAGGACGTCGCCACCATCTTGGTAGGCGACTTGAATGCCAAACATCCCTCGTGGAACAGCCGGTTCACAAACACCAACGGCAGAACGCTGCATGGGTACGCCCTGCCCCGCGACTTGTTAGTGGAGGGGCCACTCGAACCCACCCACTACGGCCTCACAGGTCGCCCAGACGTCCTTGACATCGCCATCTTCAAGGACGTCCGAATGCAGCACACCTTCGAAAACATCAGCGAGCTTGACAGCGACCACAACCCGATTCTGTTCACCCTGGGGATTCCAGACGGTATAGATGACGTCTCATTCCGTCCCTGCGTGTCGTGGCCAGCCTTCACAGCCCATTTGAAGGAGACCATCGGCCGAGTCCCCATCATCCGCTCCAGCGAAGACCTGGAGGAGGCAGTGCACCATCCTACCGCCTCCATCCAGGAATCCATCCGCTTCGCTACCAACCCTGTCCGCGCCGGAGACGGAAGAGACCTTCTGCCTCCGGAGTTGAAGGAGCGGATCTGTGAGAAGAATCGGGCGCGACGGCGCGCGCAGCGGTCCTTGCACCCCGACGATGAACGTGAGTACAAGCGACTAGCTGCCCAGGTCAAGACCGCCGTCGCGGAGCACCGCAACGCCGCCTGGGAGAGCAAACTCGAAGCCCTCGATGCGACCGACTACTCGCTCTGGAGAATGGTCAAGATCCTGAAGAACAGAAGACCCCCCGTACCGCCCATCCACGGGGAAAATGGCGTCGCACACACCGCTCAAGACAAGGCAGAAGCATTTGCAGACTGCCTCGAGCGGCAGTGCGACATTGACTACGAAGACGCCGATCTTGACCATTTCGCCGCAGTCGATCGCAGAGTGGGACGCCTCCGGGATCAGCATGTCCATGATCCCCTGGAGCACGCGTCCCCCGAGGAACTTCGGAAACACATCAGCGCGCTGCCCATCCGGAAGGCCCCCGGACCTGATGCCATCCCCAACCGCGCGCTGAAGGCTCTCCCGAAGATGGCAGTCGTCTACGTTCTTGCCATTACCAACGCTGTCCTAAGCCTGCGACACTTCCCGAGCCAATGGAAGATCGCAGACGTGGTGATGATTCCCAAATCCGGGAAATCAGGTACGTTCCCCCAGGATTATCGGCCGATCAGCCTACTGCCGAACCTGGGGAAACTGGTGGAACGCATCATCCACCACCGCCTGAAGACAGCGGTCGAAGAACTCGAACTTCTTCCAGACAATCAGTTAGGGTTCCGCCAAGGCCACTCCACCAACTCCTTCGGGTGGTAGAGAAGATCACAGAAGGCTTCACCAAGAAGCAGTACACAGCTGCGGCCTTCCTTGATGTAGCCAAGGTGTTCGACAAGGTATGGCATCACGGCCTCGTCTACAAGATGGCTTCAGACAACATCCCGCTGCCGATGGTCCAATTAATCCGGTCTTTCCTGTCTGGTAGGAGGTTCCGGATCAAGTTCGGCGGCATGAAGTCATCAGAGAGGCGTCTCCGAGCCGGAGCCCCCAAGTCTCGGTGCTGTCCCCCGTACTTTTCAACTTGTACGTACAGGACATCCCAACGACGCCCTCCACGACGATGGCCCAGTTCGCAGACGACACAGCGGTACTGTCAAGCTCGCCGAGGCCCTCCCTGGCAATACGGCATGTCCAGAAGGTATTAGACTCCATGGAAGACTGGTGCGACAGGTGGAGAATTAGGATCAATCCAGAGAAGAGTGAGGCGATCCTGTTCTCCACCAAGAGGAAACTACGATGGCGCGGTGACATCAGAAATATCAGGATCTTGGGACAAGATATACCCTGGAAAGAAGAGGCACGATACCTCGGAGTGACCCTGGACAAAAAGCTTACCTGGAGAGTTCACGTGGAAAACATGATAACACGGGCCAAGGCAGCTCATCAAGCCTTAGGCAGCGTGCTGCACCCCAGCAGTAAAATGTCAACATCCAACAAGCTACTGCTGTATAAAACAGTTATCAGACCAACGATGCTGTACGCTTGTGCTGTTTGGGGTTATGCAGCCAAGACCCACGTGAATAAACTCCAGGTGGTCCAGAACCGGGCCCTCCGGAACATCTTTGGCGCTCCGTGGTATGTAAGAAATACCATCCTCCACAGCGATGCCGACGTGCCAACTATCCAGGAGTATATCTCCCAGTGCGCCCTACAACTACACGCCAGCGTCCAAGACCACGGAAATACAGCAGTCCGTGGTCTCTACAACTACGACGTTGATAGGGGCGCCCGCCACAAGCGCCCGAAGATCCTGATTCTCCCGTAAGGCGGGGCGGGGGCGACCTGCCTTGCTACAGGCCAACCAATAACCACCAGATGTCACCGCAGCGTTGGGGGTTAGGGGCTGGGATCCCAGGAACCCCCAATCACGAGAGAAGTTGAAGTGAAGTGAAGTGTCGAGATAATTTTTTCTGAGCGTTGATTCATTTGGTAAATTTTGTTTGACATGCTTTTCGAAAAATGGCCGCAATGACGGATTTTGTAGTTTCCATAACGGAATTCCAGCACTCACAAAGGCTTTACACAAGTCAAACGAAAACTCAGATTGTCGATTGGATGTTGACACAAACGTTTTCAGTAACGGAGTTTTTGGGACGGCCACTTTCTTTTCGATTGCTCTTTTATGGAAGAGTCCTTCAGTGTGTTGAGTAACAAAATACTTTTTCTCGAAATTGACTGACTAAGAAGAGAAACTCCCATCGGAGTCGCCTTTACACTAGTTTGACAAGTCTTTGTGTCATTTCTTCTTCAGTCTTCCATAACGAGGTTCTTCCATTAGCGGATCGATTGTTTCGTATGGATGATTTTTCAGTGCAACATAATGTTTTAAGGCTTTTTGCTTAATCACATTTTTCACATATGGTATGTTCAGTTCGAAGTGCAGAGTTTGCTTGGACGTGGATCGATTGCGTGCAGCGGTCAAAAAAGTTTTCAGGTAGTCTTAATCCTACGGCTCAATTGCGCGCAAGTACTTTTTATGGGATAGGATAGTTGCGCGCCAGGGAAAATAATTAATATAATAATAAACAGCACCTTTATCGTTATGAGGCATTTCAGTTCTGAACTTGTTTTCTTGGCGCCAAACAGTTTTCAGTTTTACACACCATTATTGCAATAAAAAAATCTTTAAATAAAAATGTTTCATTTCTTCATATATATTTGTAGCAAGCACTTTTTACAAAAGTAAATCTAGTGATGGTACCATTTTTGTACAACTTAATTAAATTACAATTAACTTTTTTTAGACAAAGTAACACTATTTACTTTTATATAACAATTCAATTAAACATCTATCAACCCATTTATGAATTTATAAATATCTGAATGAGACATATATAAATTAGAATTAGTACGCTCTGTGCTCTCAGAACAAGATACCCAAATATGTGGTGGAAATGGTGAATCATATGAAATACCGTTATCCACCAAATAATCGGCATATTGCCTTATGCGTTCATTTTGTGGAATTTCTGAATGTAAATCGTCAACAAAACAGTTCTCGACATCATCAGAATCTAACAACACATAACCAAATGGCCATTTTAGCCACTGTCTTACTTCAGCACTGTTATTTTTGTATTCTGAAACGAACCCTAATTGTTGAATTTTTCTAAACCACGACTGAGTTAAATGAAATCTGCATCCTATAATATTAATCTTCGGCCAAATTTTCTTTATGCCAATATGTATTGATCTTCAAAATCACAAACTACTTCACAAGGTTATAACACAAATTTACAGAGTTACAATAATTTTGTAATAAATGAAACGCCTTATAGTAAGTATCTGAATGCTTATTTGGTAATATAATAAATACTAAAGGAATATAACGTTCATTTTCTACTGAATGTATACTAAATAGCTGTGTAAAAATTTTTGGACAGTGATCAAATGTACCATCAACATAAATAGAGGGTAAACTGACCACGGCGCGCAACTGAACAAGGCCCGCTTGCTTTGATACAAACCATGGACCATTGGCCATGTTTCGTAGAGTTTTCGATTGAAATCGTTGAATGATTTGTACCGTTGAATTACTAGCTCAACCGCAAAGTTCGCCAAATAGGGCGAATTATGCTTTTTTATAAAACTAATTTATGATTTAGCCTAAGTTATGATCTTTTTTCTATCAGTCAATTCGTATTTTTAGGTTTTAAATTTATTTCCTTTTGTTTTTTAATTTCATGTATTTTTCAGGTCAAACGTCTATCTAGATATTGTTGCAACGTGGTTCATGCTGCAATTTTATCTTCACTACACATGTCACTTTGTTCCATGGGTGGTAAATCATAAGTATACAGTAAATAGAATAGGGATCCCAACACACTACCTTGAGGCACACTTTATTCAATTTGTTTTATTTCAGAAGTTTTACCTCTTATTCTATTTTGAAAACATCGATTTTCTGGGTAAGATTGAAGAAGTAAATAGTTGTGGAAATTATTTATTTTGTAAAGTAGTCCTCCTTTCGATGGTGTTTACTACTCGATGGCACTGTCGGATTGTAGAATGTTGATGACGAAAGCCAAACTGATGTTTTGGAAGCCATTTGGTTTATTTGTTTTAATATTAATTTTTCCAGCAACTTTCATATCAGATGGAGCAAACTAATAGGACGGTAAGAGTTGATTTCATTGGGAGGTTTTCCAAGTTTAAGCATAAATGTGATTTGCTAAATTCTAACTAAGGTCAATATATCAGAAGCAAAATTTCATTGAATGGTATTCGTAAAAATTAAACTCCCTTTTTAGGTAGTCGATTTAGTACTACTGCTATTATAAGGTCAATACCAAGAGTCTTTTGATATTACGGATCTTATTTCTTTGAGAGTGAAATTAGGTATTGGTAGCGTTTAACTCCCTCGTTGACTTCTTTAGAATGTGGAGTAAATACTGATTCTAGATGTTTAGCAAATGGTTCTGCTTTGTTCTGTGCAGTTCTCGTCGAATATCTTGTTTGGTCTTGCAGAGGAGGAACATGCGTTGTAGGCCGTTTCATGTTTTTGGTAGCCTTCCAAATTGTATTATCATGCACATTAAGTGAATTAATATGTGTGTTTCGAATTTCTTTGGGCTTTCCTCTAGATTTGTTGTTCAACTGATTAAATCTTGTACGGTCATTATTGTTGTGGCTGCATTGTCATTGTGCCCTTGTCCTTCCTTTTTCTCTTATTAGTAACTGTTTTTTAAATTTTTTGGTTGTACAGCAGCAGTGGTTATAAGATGATTTGTGGCATTTTCTAATTCGTTAAGTGTCTTTAGACGGGTCCTTAAATGCTTTTCAATTTGTTTTGTAAACCTTCTTGTAGGGTTAGGTGTTCTATAAATTATTGATTCGTTTATGGTGACACTTACTGAAGTATGGTTGGATGTTAAATCATAATTTGAATCGATAGCCATGCAAATAGAAGCCACTGGTGATAAAAAAGTTTAATAGATTAGAAAAGATAGTTCTTTGTTATGAGTTTATATACTTCTTTTGTCGTTATTACTCTAGTACCTAAATGGGTATGCTTCGCGTTGTAGTCACCGCCTGCTATAAATTTTGACCCCAAAAAACTAAAGAAAGGTTTCAGCATCTGCTTTGTAACATTATGCCTTGGTGCACAGTAAACCGCTGCAACACTTAATGTCATTGGAAGTTTTTGTGCCTCAATTGTTGTAGCCTACAAAAAATCTGTTTAATACGGTGTCAATTTGTGATGCACAATCAAATTTTTTTCGGTTGTTCCGTATGATAAATAGAATAATAAAGTATTTTTATAAATGTTCTATTAATAAAATGAGCTTCCGAAATGAGCGTTAGACTTATATTTTATAATCGTGAAAATATTTCTACTGCTAATATCTGTTGATGTAAACCATTGGCATTCCATAAAGCAAGTCTTACAAATTCAGCCATTATCAGATGACTTTGTTGATTTATTTGCATACAAACTTTCTCCAGGCGATTCAGCAATGTCACTTCCCGCCAGGTTGTTCTCTTTTTGAACAGGATTGTGTGAATACTGTCGTTCCAAGTTTGTTTCGGTCTTTCTCGTCTACTTTTCACCTCACACGTACACGGCCACACAGATTTTGCCAAATCATCGCAAGTGGCTGCTGTCAATTATACTATTTACTTGTCTTTTCCAATCTCGGTGTTGAGGATTTTGTCCAACCTTGTAATTTCTTCGATTGCCTTCAGAATTTTCATCTCAGTGGCTTGCACTCTTTGAATATTCTTCTGGTTCAGCACCCAAGATTGGCAATTGTATGTGAGATTTATACAATTTAGTTTTGTATTTTTAATTGACTCTGTTTCTAAAAAAAAATTCGCTATTGCTTAGTTCCCTCTTTCTGAGTTGTCCAGTCTTTAGTTCACCTTATCCACTATTTCGCCTTGGCTTTGGGAGTGTAGCTCCGAGATATATTCCTCGTTTAATCGGCTTGTTGTTTATTTTGAGGTCGAGGTTTTGCGGTGTTTTTGATACCAGCATACTTTTTGTTTTGTTACAATTCAAAGATTTGTACCATACATCTAGGTCCCATTGCAAACTATTTTGATCATTGGCTATCAACAGTGGATCATCGGCTAAATTCTTGTAGCCTAGATAATATTTTCTTGTCCTTTTTGCGTTTCTCCATGATTTTATCTATCGTTATTTTTAAAACAAAACTTAATAGATATCCTCCTGATCAGTGAAACTCATTTCACTGAAAAGACATATTTCAAAATACCGAAGTATAATGTATATCACACTAATCACCCGGATGGCACTGCACATGCAGCCACAGCTATAATAATAAAACAAACAATAAGTCACTATGAACTACCAAAGTTTGCTGAAGACTATCTCCAAGCTACCTCAATTCGTGTCCACATTTCCCCATGTGAAATAACAGTTAGTGCAGTCTACTGTCCACCAAAACATAATATAAAAAAACACCACTTTGAATCCTACTTCAGCACTTTAGGCACCAAATTTCTGGCAGGAGGAGATTACAATAGTAAAAACACGGCATGGGGATCCCGACTAACCACCACAAAAGGAAGGAGCTATTCAAACTCATTCAAGACAAAAGATATACATACTTATCTACGGAACTCCAACATATTGGCCGACAGACAGAGATAAGTTACCGGATTTACTAGACTTTTTTGTCACAAACAATATTTCGCCAACCTATATGGACATTACACCTAGCTACGACTTGGCCTCAGATCATTCACCGGTAATAGCCACCTACAGCACATACCCATTATATATTCAACCTGTACCTAGACTACATAATTCGAAAACTGACTGGGACGAATATAGGCGCAATTTGTCAGATACAATAAATTTAAATCTAAGGCTTAAAACTCAAATGAAATTGAGGAAGCTACAAATAGTCTTATAAATACCCTTCAAGAAGCAGCCCAACAAGCTACTCCAATAGTAACATACAAAAAAGACATCACGAATATTCCTCTCGAAATTAAAAAACTGGTAGCTGAAAAAAGAAAAGCACGAGCCAAATGGCAACGAACACACACCCCAGCAGACAAGAAAATATTGAACATACTTAGTAATAAGCTGAAATCTAAATTAAAATCTCTGAGAGAAGAGTCACTCAAAGATTATTTATCTAACCTTAGCCGTTATGACAATTCTATTTGGAAACCGATCAAAGCTAAAAGCAAACCAATAATAACTCTTCCCCTTAAGAATGGAACAACCATCACAAGAACAGTGGGCAAAAGTGATAAGGAGAAAGCAGAAGTATTTGCGAAACACCTTGCCGATGTTTTCAGCCGCACCAAAATGACCCGGACGAGGAAATAATGGAAATATTAGAATCTCCCGTTTTAGCAACGCAACCAATTAAACCCGTCACACCTAAAGAAATAAAGGAGGAAATAAAACGCCTGAATGCAAAAAAAACTGAACTGAACTGCCAAAAAAAGGCATAGTATTACTGACGTATATCTTTAATGCAATCCTCCGAATCCAATATCGGACTCAAAAATTAAAAACTGCCGAGATAATTTTAATCCTTAAGCCTGGAAAAGACCCAAATAGCGCAAAATCATATCGACCTATCAGCTTATTACCAGCTGTTTCAAAATTGCTTGAAAAACTAGTTCTTAAAAGAATCAATACTGAATGGATACCCGATTATCAATTTGGATTTCGACAGGCTCACTCGACCACCCAACAGTGTCATCGCATATCGCAAACTATCCTCGCCAGTTTAAACAACAAAGAATACTGCGTATCTGTATTCCTAGACGTAAGCCAGGCTTTCGACAGGGTCTGGCACCCAGGATTACTGTTTAAAATTAAAAACTCATACCAGCGTTTTCAAACTACTTAAAACATACCTAAGTGATAGACACTTCAGAACAAAAGTAAGACAGGAAGTCTCAACTATACTCCCAATCAACTCTGGGGTACCACAGGGCAGTGTCCTGGGCCCGCTACTTTATCTCTTATTTACATCAGATCTTCCAGTTTCACCAAACATCACAATGGGCACATTTGCTGACGACACTGTCATACTGGCTAGCCACAATGTAGTCCTCCAAGCACACACTCTAATACAAGATTATCTACATGTTCTAGAACACTGGCTTCAAAAGTGGAATGTAAAAGTAAACGAGACAAAATCTACTCATACCACATTTACCCTGAGAAAAGATCCGTGTCCACCCATATACCTAAACAACATAGTAATACCACAAACTGTGACAGTAAAATACCTGGGAATACACTTAGATTCCAAATTAAACTGGAGAGAACACATCTGCAAAAAAAAAGCAAATGGACCTAAAACAGAGAGAGCTATATTGGTTGATCGGTAGAAAGTCTCCGCTATCTATAGAAAACAAACTATTGTTGTACAAATCAGTAATCAAACCCATATGGACGTATGGAATAGAACTATGGGGCTGTGCCAGCAAGTCCAATATCGAAATAATCCAAAGGTGCCAGTCCAAAATACTAAGAACGATAGTTAATGCCCCATGGTATATTGCAAATGAAATGATCTACAAAGATTTGAAGATACCAACTATAAAAGAAGTTATCCACGAGAGAAGCATCACCCACCACCAAAAATTGGAAGCTCACACAAATCCTTTAATACAGCCCTTACTAGAAGACACAGCAATAAGAAGACTAAAAAGACAGTGGCCAGCTGACCTATAAATAGACTTAGAGAGCTCATCGCTGGATGAGATCTCATCATGTTATTAATCGATCTAAATCCTAAATTTAGATTGTAGGTTAACAAATTAGCTTATAGAATACCTTGTATTTTGATTGCTAATTAAATAAAATAATAAAAAAAAAAATTTTTATCTATCACTTTAATAAACAATAGTGGGCTTAATATGACACCTTGTCTTACGTCTTTAGTTGTACTAAACTCTTCAGATGTTTCTTTTCCTACTTTGACGATATTTCTAGTGTTTCTGTAGACACTCTTTGCTGCGTCTACAAAATCTTCGCTTATGTGTTTTTGATGTAAGGCTTTCCAAATTTCTAGTCTTGGAAGTAAGTCGAACGGTTGGCGTATATCAACAAATATAATTGTCTTTCGCCATTTATTTCTTCATTATTTGTCTTGCTATAAATATTTGATCTTGAATACTTCTGTGACTGATAAACCCGCACTGCTCTTCCGATAAGAAAGGCTCTGTTTGAGTGCATAGGCGTGTTTCGATAATTCCTTGTACAATTTCCTTGGCAAAAAAATACCTCTATAGATTTTTTATTCCCTGCTATTCCGTTTTTTAAGTGGCACAATAATTGGAGCCTGCTATTCACCGGATACTTGTTTTTCTCACCAAGCTCTATTCATTATTTCTGAAAACATATTTCTATAAGACAACAATACAAAGATACGGTTACATAAAAATTAATAACAAAAAAAGAAGAAGAGGAACAATTGGCACAAGAATGGGGCCTAAATAGAAGATAGAAAATCATAAAAGAAGTACTTCTCAGCACAGCAGAAGAAGTATGTGGAACGAAGACAGTCAATGCAAAAGGTAATAAGAAACGAACAACATGATGGAATGGCGAAGTCAAAACAAAAGTAAAAGAAAAGAAAACAGCTTAGAGTAACTACATAAGAATGAAAACATAGGAAGATAGAAGAGAGTATATAAGGAACCAAACAAAATAATATGTACAAGAAGGCAAATGCACTACACGGTAGGAATTTGGAAACGAACTAGAAGACAATTTTAAACAAAATAATAGAAAATTCTGAAAAACTATGAAAAGACTAAGAGAAAAATATGGATAGGCAGTCCAAAATATCAAAGACGAAAACAACGAAATATAAACTGAAGATAATAAAATCGTAAAGTATTTCATAAAAAATAGTTTAAAAAGAACATTAAGAAGAAAAAGATTCCATAAAAGATATAAATGAGAGAGTAGAAGAAGAAGATAAAACTAATTCCATAACAATAACAAAAGTAAAAGACGCAGTTAAAAAAGGAAAACTAGGAAAAGCGGTTGGAAAAGATGACATTACTCCTGAATTAATAAAAGATGAAAAAGAAGAATTAGCTAATTGGCTACATAAATTACACCAACAGGCATACACCGCGCAAACTATGTCAGAAGAATGTAAAAAGAGAAAACCACAGACCCTAATAACTACAGAGCAATATGTCTTTAATCAGTGGCTTTCAAAATATGCACACGAATTCTAGAAAACAAATTAAGAGATTAAATAAAAGAAAACATGGAGGAAGAACTAAAATAGACAAACACACGACCATATATATGTAATAAGAAGAATAAAATAGACAAACTCCCATAAGTAAATAAACCCATATATCTAGCATTCTTAGGTTTAACTGCAGCGTTCGATAGAGTTAAAAATAGCATATGGAAAACGCGACAAGAAATAGAAATTTCGAGAGGCCTATATAAAGCTATTAAAGAAGTATTAGAAAATGTTAAGGCAGAAGCATGTTTAAACAGGCAAACTTCTGAAACGTTTAACCTAGAGAAAGATGATGTCACACTGCTGTTCCAGAGCGTCAGCGAAGGCTTCGGCTTTGTCTGCAACAGCGTAGACGACGCCTTGTTCCCCGTGGATGGGCGGTATCGGGGTGGGACGGTTCCTTAGGGCCTTGACCATCTTCCAGAGGCTGTTGTTTGCCACGTCGAGGGCCTCTAGCTTCTGCACCCAAGTGGCTTGGCGGTGCTCGTGGATCGCAGTCTTTACCTTCGTTGCGTTGAGCGCGCCGTCTTGCCCGGTGCTTCTCACGGATCCGCTCTTTTAGCTCTGGTGGTAGCAAATCCCGTGTGTACGGGATTTGTGGCGAAGCGGATGGATGTCTGGATGGAAGCGGTGAGATGGTTTACCACCTCCTCCAGGTCTTCGCTAGAGCGGATTTCTGGGACGTTTCCCATGGTCTGCCTTAGGTGGACGGTGAAGACAGGCCAGGAGACGCTGGAACGAAGGGGGATGTCTTCTGTTCCATCGGGAAGACCCAGGGTGAGCAGCACCGGATTGTGGTCGCTGTCCAGCTCGCTAACGCAGTCTATCGTCTGCTGCATGGGGACGTCCTTGAGGATGGCGATGTCAAGGACGTCTGATCGACCTGTGTGCCCGTAGTGAGTGGGCTCTGGAGGACCCATCACCACAAGGTCTCGGGGTTGTGTATAACCATGCAGCGTCCTGCCGTTTGTATTTGCCGCGCGGCTGTTCCACGAGGGATGCTTGGCGTTTAGGTCTCCTGCCAGGACTGTCGCGGTGTTGTCGCCGAAGATAGCCTCCAGGAGGTGGCGTTCTCGCATAGGGGAGTTATACGCAGAGATGAGACGTATAACTCAGTTATACGGGCAAACCGGTTGCCGGTAGCCATTTTGGCTGCCGGCTCGTCGCGGGCAGGGCGGCGGCGGCCCCGCTTTCGGCCTTGGACCACTGTGTAGTCCTCCGATTCGGAGGAGGACACGTCGGAGTGGTCCATAGGCTCGTCGCCTTCACTGTCACTGGCTCCAGAACGCGGCGCGGATGCCTCTTCCGCACTCGCGTTCATAAACTTTCCGGACACCCCCGGTAACATCGCTAACTGCTCTGCGTCATTTGCCGCACTCGCAGATTCTCCCGATCGCGGCGCGGTCACTTCTTCCGCACTCGCGTTCGGGAACTTTTTGATCGCACCTTGTATTGATTTTATTAACGCCAGAGCGGCTGAGTCATTGTCAGCCGGGCGCTCGGGCGACACAATGGGTCCGGCCTCGCTCGGCGATAACGTAAACACTACCGATGTGTTTACGTTATCGGGTTTCTCGGCGCGGCTGGGCGATGTCAGCACACGATTTATTATCTGTTGCGCTGTGGTGGATGCGGGCCCCTGATGGGGCTCCGTTTGGGGGCTGCGGCGCTCGGCGGCTCCGCTGGCGGGCTGCGGCGTTCGGCGGCCCGGGGCTACTCTGCTGGCGGGCTGCGGCGCCCGGCAGCCCGGGCTGGATGCGCCGCCAGGATAAATTTCACGGTCGCGCGCAGCTGTCTCACTTGCCTGCGTTGCAGGTCGCGGATGACATTTTCGAGTTCGGCGGCTGTGATGTTACGCGCCACCGAACAAACGTCTTTTGTTGGGCGGATGCGCGCCTCCATGGTGGAGGCGTCCGCGGAAGCACTCTTTGCGGCACTAATTCGCACTGTTCGCGCGGGACGTTATTGTTAAACACTCCCGCGATCGTTGTTCGTACTGTCGGCTGTGGACGTTGACGTTGACTTCACTGGCGTAATTAGTGGTCCCTGGGACAAGCCCTTAACCTCTGTCCTCTTGATACGACCTGGCGTGGAAGTTGGATGGCCGTAAAGGCCGCCTCAGTGCCGTGGATGATGGAATTCGCGTGGTCCTCTGTGATGGTTGCAAGATCTTGAGCGCTCTGGGAGATGTACTCCTGGATCGTGGTTCCTCACGGGGCGCTAAAGGCGGACCTTAAAGCCCGATTCTAGATGACCTGGAGCTTATTTATGTGTGTTTTTGCGGCCCAGCCCCAAACTGGTGCCGCATACGACATCATTGGTCTTAGAACCGTCTTGTACAAAAACAGCTTGTTATCTGTTCTAGAGGTGGCTCCTGGAGTGGAGGACGGAGCCTAATGCCGCTCGAGCTGCTTTTGTTTTGGTGACCGTCCTTTCTACGTGAGGTCTCCAGTTCAGTTTCCTGTGCAGAATCACCCCGAGGTAGGTTGTTTCTTCCTTCCAGGGTATCTCTCTTCCAAAGATCCTGAGTCTTGCCAGGTCGTCTCGCCAGTGAAGTTTCTTGATGGAAAATAGGACGGCTGCGCTCTTCTCTGCGTTGATTCCTATTCTCCACCTGTCGCACCAGTCTTCTAGGAGGTCGAGCTCCTCCTGCAGCCTTCTCGTGACGAAGGCTGGCCTGATGGAGCTGGACAGCACCGCATTGTCGTCTGCGTATTGGGCCAGTGTGGTGGAGGGCGTCGTTGGAATGTCCCGGACGTAAATGTTGTAGAGCGTCGGGGACATCTCAGATTCTTGAGGGACGTCGGCACGTAGGCGTCTCTCCGATGACCTCTGGCCTCCCAGCTTGATTCAGAACTTCCTGCCGGAGAGGAAGGACCGAACAAGTTGGATCATCGGGATCGGGATGGTTGTTGACGCCATCTTGTACACCAGCCCGTTGTGCCACACTCTGTCGAAGGCCTTTGCGACATCTAGAAAGACTATACCCGTGGCCTCCTTCTTGGTATAGCCCTCGGTGATGCGCTCTACCACCCTAAGGAGTTGGAGGGTAGTTGAGTGGCCGGATCGGAAGCCAAACTGACTCTCCAGAATCAGTTGGAGACCCTCGACTGCTGTCCTCAGTCTGCTGTGGATGATTTGTTCTACAAGCTTACCTAGGGTCGACAGGAGGCTTATCGGCCGGTAATTTTGCGGAAAGGTCCCCGTTTTCCCTGGTTTCTGGAGCATGATGACGTCCGCCACTTTCCAAGAGCTAGGAAAGTGTCGGAATCTGAGGACGGCGTTGGCAATTGTGAGCACGCAGACAACAGCCTTCTTTGGGAGCGCCTTCAGTGTTCGATTCGAGATTCCATCCGGGCCGGGTGCCTTGCGGGGATGGAGGGCTCGAATCAGCTGGAGGATTTCTTTGTAGTCCGCCGATTCGATGTGATCTTGAGGCTCCTGCCTTCGAAGACGGTCTACAAAGTTGTCGACGTGGTCTAGATGGTCGAGGTCCGCGTCGTCGTACCTGATGTCACACTGGTGTTCCAGAGCGTCAGCGAAGGCTTCAGCTTTGTCTGCAACAGCGTAGACGACGCCTTGTTCCCCGTGGATGGGCGGTATCGGGGTGGGACGGTTCTTGAGGGCCTTGACCATCCTCCAGAGGCTGTTGTTTGCCACGTCGAGGGCCTCTAGCTTCTGCTCCCAAGTGGCTTGGCGGTGCTCGTGGATCGCAGTCTTTACCTCCGCTGTGATGCGTCGGTGTTCCTGCGCGTCGGCTGGGTCCAGGGAGCGTTGATCGCGCCGTCTTGCCCGGTGCTTCTCACGGATCCGCTCTTTTAGCTCTCGTGGTAGCAAATCCCGTCCATCTCCCGTGTGTACGGGATTTGTGGCGAAGCGGATGGATGTCTGGATGGAAGCGGTGAGATGGTTTACCGCCTCCTCCAGGTCTTCGCTAGAGCGGATTTGTGGGACGTTTTCCATGGTCTGCCTTAGGTGGACGATGAAGGCAGCCCAGGAGACGCTGGAACGAAGGGGGATGTCTTCTGTTCCATCGGGAAGACCCAGGGTGAGCAGCACCGGGTTGTGGTCGCTGTCCAGCTTACTAACGCAGTCTAGCGTCTGCTGCATGGGGACGTCCTTGAGGATGGCGATGTCAAGGACGTCTTGTCTTTTTATCTCTTTCCTATACTTATGTATCGCTGTATGTAGCAATATTGTATTTGTCATCAGCAAATTGTTATCTACACAGAATTATTGCCCCTTTCCATTTATCTACGTCCCTCCCTATCTCACTTGTCAAAATTAATTCCCATTTGTTTGCATATATTCTGTATTTGTCACTCCTAGCAAATTGTCTATTCTTTACTCTTATTCTCATCTGACCCATATGCATACTATAATCATTACGTCCCTCATTTGCTCTTTCTACTTGTCTAAAATTAATTCATTTTGTTCATTTGCACCTTCTCTCTGTAGTCACTTCCTAGAAATTATCTTTTTCTTTTTTACTCTTATTCTCATCTGACCCATATGCTACTACTATAATCATTATTTCATTTGCTCTTTCCTATCTCTCGCTATAATATTAACATTTGTCTCCATTTACCTTAAAATCTATTGCTCACTTGCCTATTATCCTTTGTTTCTAGTTACATAGCTACAATTCTTATCCATTTCCTTTCCTTCTACGTTTGCTATATATTAACATGTCTCCATTACTTAAAATCCTGATTGCCTCTTATGTTCCATGTTACTATGTTTCCAGTTAATACTATTGCTTATATTTCCATTTTCTACGTTTGCAATTAATTCTCGTTTTTTCCCTGACAAGCCTCTTATGTTCCATGTTACTATTTTCCACTAATCTTTGCTGCTATTTTGTTTTTTCAAAGGTCCCCATTTATCATATCCCTGTCCATTACCATTTCCATCCTAATGTTTCCTTCCCACCAGTCTGTCCATTTCCGGACACCTCTCGTCTACTGTCCTTTTCTGGCTGTTACTTCCGATTCTTCAACTCTCATCATTTACCCCGACCTCCCTCTCTGTCTTTTGCTCTAAATACTTCATTGTCTATTATCTTAGCTTATATATATATATACAAGTATAACAAGTATAAAAATTATTCACTTAACTTAAATATATTCGCTTAATTATGTAATTTCTTTAATAATGTAATTAAAAATATTTATAATATGCGTATGTCCATACCAGCAATAAGATGACTTGCCTAAGTTAATGTAAGTAATCGTTGCCCCTTTGTAGTTTTTTGGCATTCCTTGTTATTACTTTTTTTTTAAGATGGTATTATTATTCCTACTTCCTTCTATGTCCCGTGCCTTTCTGTATATTTTTGTTAAGAGTGTGTTTCCCATAGATTTTATCATATTAGACCTTATGTTATCTTGACCCGCTGTCTTTTTTTTTTTTTTCAACTGCCACAATTACCTCGCCTTTTGTTATAGCCTCCTGTTTCTTTTGTTCTTGTTCTTTCGCTGTTTCTTGCTCGGATCCTCTTTCTTCTTTCTTTTTCTCTTTGCTTGCCATAGGGTTTAGCAGTTCTTGAAAAATACGAAGACAGTTTGATAAGTCAGTGACTTTTTCAATTTCCCGCGTAGTAACTTTAAATGCAACACCGCTTCTGTCAACTACCATCTGTTAGATCAACAGACTACTGTCAAATTTTGAGCAAGCTGCTTTATTTAATTTGTGTTTGACAGCCATTGAAAGCAGATAACCTCGTAAATTTCGACGAAAATGGAAAAAAGTGAACTTCGTGTGCTCATCAAGCTTTATTATTTGCGTCAAAGAAACCATCACCGAAACCAAGGAAAGGCTTGATAAATACTATGGCGACTCTATACCATCAATTTCAATGGTTAAGAAGTGGTTTACTGAATTCCGTTGTGGTAGTACCAGCACAAAAGACGTCGTTACGCCAGAAGTCGTCAATCCATGAAATGATATTGGACGATCGGAGAATGAAAGTGTGTGAGATGGCTGAGGCTGTAGGCATCTGAACTGAGCGGGTACATCACCTTTTACATGAATATTTGCACATGCAAAAGCTGTTCGCTGGCACTCGGCTATAAGCGCAGTCGTGTGACTACTTCAAAGAAGTGTTTGGCGATGTTTAACCGCAATCCGAGCAAGTTTTTACGCCGTTTCGTAACCGTGGACGAAACATTGATCCACCACAACACACCAGAAACCAAAGAACAATCAAAGCAGTGGACTTATCCGGGTCGGCTAACAAGGTCATGGTGGCAGTTTTTTGGGATACACGCGGTGTCATTCACATCGATTACCTTGAAAAGGTAAAACGACCACCGGAGAATATTATTCAGTGCTGTGGGCAGATTCGACATTGATTTGAAGCAAAAATGACCGCATTTGGCGAAAAAAAAGTGCTCTTCTAGCAAGCCAATGCACGGGTGCACACGTATGCAGTCGCCATGGCAAAAATCTATAAATCTGGCTACGAACTGCTACCCCATCCAGCATATTCTCCAGATTTAACTCTTTGCGACTATTTCCTGTTTCCAAACCTGAAAGAAATGGCTCGGCGGTAAGAGATTTGGGTCGAATGAAGAGGTCATCACTGAAACAAACGCCTATTTTGAGGACCTTGAGAAAACCTGTTATATAGAAGGAATAAAAAAATTGAAAAAAAGTTGGACAAATGTATCGAGCTAAAAGGAGACTATGTTGAGAAATAAAACGCTTTTTGCCGAAAAAATATATTTTATTCAAAAAGTCACTGACTTATCAAACTGCCCTCGTATTATACCCGTCTTCTCTATTAACACTCGTCCGTTCTTATCATTTAAAAACATATAAATTTTGTGGTTTCTCTACCTTTAGTCTTTGTAGTACCTTATAGAATAATTTTTGGTTTTCTTTGTTTTTCTCTTTTTCTGTTTGCCAAAAGCCTTCCGTGTCTTTTGTTTTGTTATCATATCCATTTTCTTTTTCTTTTCAGTTTCTTGTACGTTTTACACGTTTGCGTCATCTTCTCGCTTAAGTGTTTATCCATTTATTTATCTTTAAATTCATCTGTTTTTGATCTTCCGGTCCCAACATGCTGTTTGGTTGGTGTTTTTTTTGTCATTTTTACTTTATATGTTGTGTATAATGACATTTTTCAACGTTTGTCAGTTTTGCGCAACACTAAGTTTTTGTATTTTATTTTCAATTTTTACAATCTCTGTTTTTAAGATATACGTTCTTATTGTTAAATGTTTCATTTTTGATTTGACCTAATTATCCTTATTTGATATTTGTGCATTTTTTAACTCTTTCACTTTTCTTGCTGCCACTAGATAGTGGTCTCTGTAGATCTTTACTCATCTTTTGACTCCGACTTTTACTATTTTGCCTCTCTTTGCTTTTTCTACTACTATATAGTCTATAATTGATCTTGCCTACTCTTAAACCTTCTTATAAACCCGTAAATGCTCTTATGTGTGAAGAACGTATTACAAATTAACAATTGTTTTTTAATACAAAATTGTATTGAACCCATCACTGTTGTACTTTATTTTTTCTCCCTGCACACGTATGAGTTCTTGGGATCATTTTTCTAGCACTGCTGTTGAAGTCTCCTATCAGAACTATTGTTCTTCTTCGTTCTTTCAAGAATTTATCTTTAGTTCTATTTTTTCGTTTTTGTCTGGGCGATAGACTGAGATGATTGGTATTTTGTTCTCAGTTACAACTTCATTGTCCTTTCATTAAAATGTATTTTAATTCAGAGCTTTGCTTAGTATGGATCCAACTCCTGCCTTTGCTCTTTGTTCTTTGGAGACTCTCTCTATAAGTTTAATTTTGTCTCTCCCTGTCCCTTATTTTTAGTTGTGGTTATTACTAGTATGCCTAGGTTTGCTGTTTGTTGTTTGTACTTCTTTGCACTTTCGTTTTTGTTGTTTATCGGCTCGTCTTCTTGTTTTGGTTTTATTAATTTTTTGTTTTGCTCTGTTTTCTCTTTCTTTATTTATGCTAGTTCTTCAGTTAGATTTTGGAGCATTTGTAATATTTTGTCCAGTTTGTCTTCGTTTCTGTGGATGGCTATTTTATTTTTTGTCTTATAGAAAGTTTGGTTTTCCCTCTTCCTTGTCCCCGCGTTTTTTCGTCTCATTGATTATGCATTCTTCGCTCTCTGCCTGGTAAATTTTCTTCACTTTAACCGGGGTTATTTAGTTTTGCTACATCTCATAAATACTTTTGTCCGTGCTACCCTTACTGCTTTCTTTGTCGCTCACTTTGTGTTTTATTTTGTTAGACCGCTGCCTTTCAATACCGTAGATTTATGTATTTGAATCGTGTTTAAGCTTTATTTTGCAGAATCGCACTTTCATTTATTTTAAACATATATCACTTATGGTGCTGTTATTATCGCGCATCGCGCACTAGTGCCCCAGATCGATCCCCTGGGGGTCCCAAGCACGTATTTGGTAAAATATACGGCTAGAAGTAACCTAATATTTCTGAAACAGACTTACACGCCTAAACTTGCGGTTTATATTATGTGTAAGAATTTGATATTACGCAATTTTGGGTTTGCAGTAGGACATGAGGAAAGAGTGACATTTTTAAGTTTCTTGGTACAAAATGAAAGTAAAAATTATAATAATTAATTTACTAAAAACTTTTAAAGTAAGAAAGGTTAGCAAATTTATAATGGATATTAAATTGGTAGTAAAAATGTAATGTTGGTCTTGAGAGCGTCTAAAAACCATATATACATTAAATGTATTTGTAATCCACCATAATACGCAAAACACTTCTTCTTTTCCCTTTCACTCCTATGGAGCATAGGGCATCCATTTGGGATGTTTCAGAAGCTAGTAGGTTGTTGATAGCAAGGTCGCTACTCCTGCGTATCGGTATCGGTGGTGGGTTCGTGTATTAATTCTTCCACCAAGTTCTTTTGCTATATTTTTGATTTCTCCCCATGTTTTATTGCTCTTCGCCATCTCCTTTTGAATACTCCTTTTCCATGGATCCAATGGTCTGCCTGGCTTTCTTCTTCCACTTCCACAATAATCTAAAGCCTGCCTTGGTATGCTATTGCTTGGTTTCCAAGCGTATGTCCGATCCATTTCTATTTGCGTCTTTTATAGTTTTTCTGTTTGTTCTTCTCCTGTTTTCCTCCATAGTTCTTCATTGGTAATTCTATCTGGCCAAAATATGCCGCATATAATTCGCAAACATTTTGTTATAAATACCTGGATCTTTTTCATATGTGTGTTTGTCGTTTTCCATGTTTCTGAGACATATAGGAGAATGCTTTTTATATTTGATCTGAATATTTTTAACTTTGTTTGAAGTGTGATGTTTTTCGATGCCCATGTCTTATTTAAAGTATTAAATGAATTGCGTGCTAAGCCAATTCTCCTAACCACATCTCTATCTGTTCCTCCTTTTGAACTCAGAATGCTGCCAAGATAGCAAAACTCTTCTGTTTCCTGTATCTTTTTTCCCTCTATGAGTACACTATTTTCTTTGTTTGGGTTTTTTGTTAGTAATTTAACCACAAATCAGAGAAGGTACAAAACCAATTTTGTCAGAATGTAACATACTACGTTCTTCTGGCGGTTACTCATTTGTTATTTGTGAATTTTTTAAACCTTAAACCCACTTTTGAAGTAGCCCTAAATGTAAAATTCAAGAGTTTTACAAACGACAAGCAGGCGAACGTTAACATTGAAGTAAGCTTTGGCCCTTGTAAGGCAGAATGTCCCTTAAAATTACAGATGCACTAAATCAGTCAGGCATTATGAGAAAATAGTTAGTTCAAGTGGGTTGTTACCAATAATCCTAATCCACTGGTGCACTGTTGCTGGCGATGAACTTTAGCAATTTCATAAGATTTTTCTAGCTTAGGGAGAACTGTTATGTGGGTTGATGATGCTACCCCTTACAAAGGTGACTGCATCCTACACTTAGAGCTTTTTGCAAAAAGGAACTACAAAACTTTTTCTTTTGCCATTACTATGTTGTAATAAACACAGAAACAATGTACTTACTTTAAAAATATTTTTTATCATTTACAAATGGCATCTTTAAAAAAGTTTCAAAAAGAACAAAAAACCAAAGTATTCAACAGCCGCTATATTTTAATTACTGAACCTTATTACCAATGAGCTACATTTTATTATTTGCTAAAAAATTTTATTTGCGAAATGTGTCAAATATATAAAAGGGGGTTCCAAAATTTAAGGAAACAAGTTAAAATGTGTGTTTTGACAAGGGTTATCTATATATGACCTACAAATTTAATAGATTTTATCTTGTATACGCAAGTGAATTTCAAAAATTGTTTGTTTCTTAAAATCCTTTTTAAGTTAGATGGATAGACATACGATTCTGTGTTGTACGAACAAAGAGTAAAAAGTTTAACATTCGTTATTAGGCTTTTCTCATCTGTAAATAGATTTACGTTCAAAATATTAAAATTTGATCTTTTAAATCCAAATTGATTTGCAAAAATTATTTAAAATACACCCTTTTAAATTGCATTAATTGACAGGCTTCATTTCCTATAAACAAATGGTAAAATCTTTAGCTCTAAATAAATAAAGCTTTTTCCGTCTGTGTACAGTGTATGAACTTGTTACAATCTAAACTTGTAAACACAAATTTATTTTAAAAATTTTTATGTACTTATGTATTGATATATGACTTAAGAATATACAAAAAAATATTACTACCTTGAACAACATTAATTGTAAAGCTTTTTTCAACTGTGTATAGGTTTTATTAGAAACAATTACATATTTAAAACATACTTTCTAAATTGCTAAGAAAAGGCGTTAATTTTTTAGAACCGTTAACATAAATTTATGAGTAAATTTTACGTCTTAAATATTTTAATTTAAATTTATATGGTAGAATACTAAAATTATTATTAAACTTATTTTTAAAATAACCTTGGCATAATTGTAAAGACTTCTTTAAGTTGCATTTTAAAGTTTGTGACATACCTAATAACAAAGAAAATACTAACTATGCATAATAAATTTTACAATCTGGCAACGTTGCAGGTGACCTGCACATTGGTAAAGTTCGTTGCATACCATCATAAACATTCAAACCTTGTTTGTTAATTATAAAATGCTGAGCTTATTTTCGTTTTGCTGAGAATCAGGTGAAGAATTTACATCGGTGCAGGTAATTACGGATCGTATTACAATGTTCATTTGCAGAAAAAAACGACCGGCAAACGTTTGCATGCTGGCATTTCTTTTAACCTAAAAGCGGCTTATCGCATGTTATCCAAATTTAATTTGAGTCAATGTTTGTTTTATAGACTATTGGTCGTTACCAGTAAGGGGCTCGAATGTGGATCCTAGAGTATGGACGGATATCCTGATGTGATGGCTAACATTCGTACTTGAGGCGTTATTTGTCCACTATTGCCGATGCGTGAGTTTCTTGATCGACAATTTTAAGTGGTCACCGAAAGAGTAAGTAACCATTTATATTAACTTATATGCAATTACGCCAGAGAAGCACGTTGGAATCGTTTTTAAATAACTTGTTTGGATGAAAAATTGTGAACGATCAAAAACCGCCTCCTCCTTTACCGAATTTTTGTTTATATTTTGGGCCTGAGGTGTATTGTTGCTTCATTTATATTTTAATCACTCTCATTTTGCTTCAGCCCTGGTTCGCTCATGATTAAACATAAAACCTGCCCATTTAAAAAATTTGCCTAAGTTTGTTTTGTAGAATTCTTATGAATGAGCTGTTCAACCAAAATTTACTTAAGGGGGCACTGGTGCAGGTGGAGCAAGGGTGGGACAACTACAGACGGAGAGTCCAGACATGCTTTTAAGAACGTGTGAAGTTATAGTTACACTGAATTTTAACATTTTTGTTAGCGCACGAGCCTGGAATAAATTATACATCCAAGTTTGTTTTAGGACTGTTAGGCGATGTTTTGAGTTTTAAAATTTTTAAACGATTAGTTTTATAGGGTATTTCTGCTGCTGATGTTCACAGCAGTTATGGATAAAATGTTGTCAGCTCCTTTGCATTTATTAGAAATGAAAAGCTTCCCTTTAACTACTGTTGTTGTCTGTCCATGTTCTATCGCTACATTGCAATTTATGTATCTGTATGAGTTGAATCATAGTGTGAATTGGATCCTAAATATTTATAATCTAATTAAATCTGAAGACCTTTTTTTAATTCTTGTAAGTTGTGTCACTAGAAGTTGACGAACACTTTTTGAAAAGGCTTTTCACTTATGTTCAGCCGATTATGCTGTTAAATGCAACACTTACAATATTGCAATAGAACCATATTATATACAGGCTTTTCATTTTTTACAAGAATATTGCCACTTCTTATTGAAGTATAATTAATCAATCCTCTTGTTGAGGGAGATTAGTCCTCTGACATTTTTACTTTATAATTTGGGTTTTTAAGTTTATATTTTTGTTTTTAAGTAGGTTTCTATTTGCATAGAATGCCTCATATCCTGACTGGATACTTTCTTTTATCTCTTCGTTTCTATCGTTGTAATTTAGTTGCGTTCCTAGATAGTTAGTACTTCTTACTTTTTCTAATGTGTATTTGTCTATCTGTACTTCTGTTATTCTATTTATTTGTCCCCTTTGGCATTTCATATACTTGGTTTTATTTTCATTTATTATAAGTTCTATTTCATCTGCTTGTTTTTCTAGCTTTCTAAATGTCTCTTTAGCTTCTTCCATGATCTTGTTATTATTACTATGCCATCGGCGTATGCAAGTGATTGTGTTTCTTTGTTTGTTATTGTTCCTTTTAATTGTAGTTGTCTTACTGTGTCCTCTAACACTATATTAGTGTTGCCGATAGCGCGTCTCCTTGTCGTTTATGTTAAATGTATATGTCTGTCCTTCATTTAATCTTACTCTTGCTTTTGTGTTCTTCATTGTCATTTGTCTACATTTTCTCAGATTTTCTGGTATTCTGATTTTGGGTAATACTTGTGATAGTTTTCCTCTTTTGATTTTGTCAAATGCTTGCTTGTAATCCACAAATAGTAGGTATAATTCCATATCATATTTATAGAATTTTTTCATTATTTGGTACATTACGTGTAGTGCCTCTGTTATTGATCTTGCAGGTCTAAATCCCATTTGGTAATCTCCAATCTCCTTTTCTATATATGCGCTTTTGTAGTAGTGTTGTAATATCTTGTAAGTCACATTTAATAGTGTGATTCCTCTGTAATTTTTACATTGTTCTAAATCGCCTTTTTTGGTATTGGTATAATTATTCCTAGTTCCCATTCTGTTTCCATATGTTTCTTATCAGTTTATAAATTCTTCTCTCTTTGGTAATTCTTCTCCACCGTATTTTAGCATCTCTTTGTGTATTTGGTGTTTTTCTATTTTTTAATTTTTGTTATGTTTTTAATTTCTTTATATGTTGGTTCTGGTACTGTTTCCCCAGTCTCTTCTTCACCTTCATCTAGTTTCTGCTGTTCATATTTTGTTTCATCTTCTGCTTGGTATATTAATTTAGAATAATATTCTTTCCATATATTTGTTTACCTTTCTTTTTCGTATATTATATTTCCGTGTGTCTTTTATTCCTCTCACTTTCACTTGGTTCTTTCTCATTTGGTTTTTAATTTGTTGATAAATTTTTTTTGTATTGTTGCTTTTGCTGTTTTGTCTAATTCATTCATCATCTCATCCATCCAACTTTTCTTTTTTTGTCTGAATATTTGCCGTACTTCTCTTTTTTCTCTCTGTATTTTAACACGTTTTCTTGTTTGTTTGTTCTTAACTATATGTTTCTTGCTCCATTTTTTTTTAGTTATTTCTTGGTATTCTTCATCAAACCACTTTTTTCTTTCCTTCTCTCCTGATATCCAATCGTTCTTTCTCCACTAGTTGTTATTAGTTGTTTGATTGATTCTCATTCCTTTTCTATATTCGTTTTCCTCTCCTCTCTTCCTATTTCTCTGTTAATTTCTTTAATGTAATTTTTTCTTCTTGATTCTGTATATAATTTTTCGATGTTTCATCTCCTTTTTTTTTGTATTATGTTTGTGTTTGTTTGTTTTATTTTTGCCGTTACCATGTAATGATCAGTGTCTGCATTCTCTCCTCTGAACGATCTTACATCTTCAAATGCCCCGTTATATATTCTATTAACCAGTATATGATCTATTTAGTTTTCCCAATTTGTTCCTGGTGCTACCCAAGTTTCTTTGTGTATACTTTTGTGTATAAATTTGGTACTACTGATTGTCATATTTGTTACCATCGCAGGGTTACATATTCTATTTCCGTTTTCATTGGTTTTTTCATGTGGTGTATATTTTCCTGCTACTTCCTTTATGTAATTTTCCTTTCCAATTTGTGCGTTTAGGCCTTCTAATATAATTATCATTTTTTTTGGGCGACACAAACTTTATCTAGTTTATCATAAAACTTGTCTTTTTTATCCTGACTGTCAGTTTATGAAGGTGTGTATACACATATTAATGATAAATTTGTATATTTTCCTTTAATTCTTAAGTAACATATTCTGCCGTTTATGGGCTTGAAGCACATTATCTTTATTTTATTATCTACCATCATTCCTGTTCCATTTTTATCTTGTTTTGTTTTCCCTGAGTAAAATATTGTAAATTCTTTTTTGTCAATTTCTCCCAGCCTTTTTCATTGTAGTTCCTGCAATTTTTATTTTATATCTTCTTAACTCTCCATTTATTTATTGTTTTTATGTTCCACGTTGCTACTTTATTTATATCTTTATTAATTAAGGGGAGTCACCAATCGGCAAGTGACCTTGATAAAAGTTGTTGGGTTTGAAGGGGGACATCTAATTATGTAGTCCGGCACTAGGTCCGCCACCCTGGTAAGGCCCTGTGATATTCAACTTTGTTTTTTTAAATAGGAACTCCTATTTTTATTGCATACTCTGATTCTGCGGGGAAAAATACGCCCGAACAAGTTTTTAAAAATTTTTTATGTAAGTAAATTATATATATATATATATATAATCTGAACCCATTTACCTTATGGTGTAGGGTGTTTGTAAGCTTACTTACATTTACATTTCCGTGAAATCAATTTACATTCTAATAATTATTGTCAATACCGTTTTTTAAATTAATTTAAAACAAACCAAATTAAATTAAATTCAATTGGATTTACAATACATTTTTATCTTACAGTTCCTATGCAAGTTGTTCTTGTCTATCTGGTATTCTATTTACGTCACTTGCATTACACTACACTATGTTTCGTATGACGATCTTCAGTCATTCTTAAAAGGACCAATCTATAGTTCACTCACACGCTTCACTACATTGATTATTCTCTCTTTTTATTGTGTACTTGTTATGTATGTACGAACCTTGCCCATTCCTTTTTGTTCTGTGCCAATGTTTTGGCCTCTTGCCAGTTTCGATTCTTCCTTTTTAGGGCTCCCGCTATTGTCTCATCCCATCTCCTTCTTGGTCTTCCTCTTGTTCTTTTTCTTATTGTTTTGGTTTGCCAAATTATTTTTGTTTGTCTGTTATTCCCCATTCTGATCAAGTGTCCAAACCATCTCATCTGTTGTCTTTCTATGTCCTTTATTGGTTCAACTTTTAGCGCCGTTCGTATTTCTTCATTTCTTAGTGTATCTCTTTTAGTTACACCCATGATTCCTCTCAGGAATTTCATCTCACATGCTTGTATCTTATTTTCTTGCCTTTTCGTGAGCGTCCAGCTTTCGCAACCAAACATCAATATCGGCTTGAATATCGTGTTGTATACTGTTAGCTTTGTTTTATTGCTTATCTCTTTTTTCCTGATTAAAGCATTGTTTAGGGCGTAACACACTTTATTATCACTTTCAATTCTGCTATTTATTTCCGTTTCGTTTTTCCCATCTTTCTATATTGGTATTCCCAGATACTTATCACTGTCTACTTGTTCGATCTCTTTATTATTAAGTTGTATTTTTATTTGTCTATTGTTTCTTCCTAGTATCACCACTTTGGTCTTATTAGTATTTATCATTAGTTTTCGTTTTTGTAGTGCTGTGTTCCACAGTTCTAAGTTTCTTTGCAATTCTTCCTGGTTTTTTGCACAGATCATCAGATCATCCGCGAATGCACATTCTGTTATATATACCAAATATCTATAGCCCACTAACAGTTTCTTAACTTTATGTTTAACTTCTTTTATTACTTCATCTAATACAATATTAAAAAGTGTTGGGCTTAATACTCCCCCTTGTCTCACGCCTTCTTTTGTTACAAATTCGTCTGACTCCATATTATTTGTTCTGACCTGATTTCGAGTTTTATTGTATAAACTAGCTATATTGCTTCTCAGTCTGTTTCCAATTCCTCTTTTCTTAAGGCTATTCCATATAACTCTTCTTGGTATGCTGTCGAAGGCTTTTTTAATATCGATAAACGCCACATATATGTCATTGATGTGGAACTTCTCTATCAGCTGTTGTATTGTGAATATGTGGTTCTGTATTCCTCTCTCTCTTCTAAAACCACTTTGCGATTCTTCCATTTGGTCTTCTGTTTTGGCTTTCAATTTGTCGTCTAGTAGTCTCTCATATACTTTATATGCATTGTTGAGTAGTGTTATCCCTCTATAGTTATTGCAGTCTTTCTTATTTGCGGACTTGTATAGTGGTAATATTATAACAATTTCTCATTCCATCGGTATTTTGTTTTCTTCTGCAATTTTGTTAAATAGTGTTGTCAATACCTCTAGACCGTTGGGCCCTAGTAGCTTTAACATTTCTGTTGTTATATTATCATTGCCTGGTGCTTTGCCTCTCTTAAGCTTCTTTATAGCTTCTCCTACTTCTTCCAGACTAAATGTTCTCCCTTGTTCCACGTCTTCTTCTTCTTCCCTATTTTCTTCTTCGATGTCCCATGTACTTGATGTGTTTGCGTTTAGCAACTCTTCGAAGTATTCTTTCCATCGTAGCATTATATCGTTGTTTTCCGTTAATATTTCCCCTTTCTTTGAGTTAATATATTGACATTTTGTTTCTTTTCCTTTCCTTAATGTTTTCAGTACTTTATAAAACAGTTTCTGGTCACCTATTCTGTCCTTCTCATGTGTGTATTTTTGCTCTTTTCACCATCTCTTTGACATTTAGTCTCTATTCTTTATATTTTGTATAGTTTTCGTTATTTTTGTTTCTTAGATATGTTTTCCATGTCATTTTCTTTAGCTTTGTTTCTTCCTTTATCTCTTCGTTCCACCAACTCGATTTCTTTCTATATTTGTTATCACTCGTCTGTCCACATATTGCTTTGGCTGTGTTTATTACAGTTTCTTTGAATTTTATCCAAAGCTCTTCTATGTTATAATTCATAATACTTGCTTTTAGAGTTCCCATTTCTTTTTCTGTTCCTTCAGTATATTTATTTGCTATTTCTTCTTCCCTTAATTTGTGTGATCTTATTTTTATCTTCTCTTGTGTGTTAATCATTTTATCCTTTTTGTTTCCCTTAGTTTCCCTTACTAACTCCATTTTCATTTCCGATACTACCAGGTAGTGATCCGTATATAATTCGGCTCCTCTTTTTACTCTTGTATCTTGTATGTCTCTTCTATATTGCTTATTTATTATTACGTAGTCAATGATTGACTTCTCGTTGCTACTTACTATTTCTCTCGTATACTTATGTATGTCTTTATGTTCGAAGAAGGAGTTTGTTAGAACTAGGTTATTCTTTTCCCATTTGTATTTCTTGTTTCTTCTCCATGTGCCCCTATTGTCTCCCCTGATTCCGCATCTTTTTTCCCTACTCTTCCATTTAGATCTCCAATTATAATTATTCTTCCATTTAGGCTTTCTATTGTTTCTGCTAGTTGCTCCCAAAACTGTTCTTTTATTTGTGCCTTGTCATTTTCCCCTGGTCCGTATGCAATTATCATCGTGCTTTTAACTGTGTTACCCGCTTGTATCTCTATCATAAATAATCGTTCTGTAATTGCTACCGATTTCGTAATATATTTAGTTATTTCCTTTTTAACTATACAGCCTACTCCCCCTCTCTTGCTCTTTGGTTTCGTTCGACTCCTGTATATATTAGTAGGTTTCCACTTGGCAAAATTATCTCTCCACTCCCTTTCTTTTTAGTTTCAGTTATTCCTAAAATGTGTAGTCTTGCTTTGTTAAATTCTTCATCAAATTCATGTTCCTTTTCTGCTATACTTCTTATGTTACATGTTCCTATTTTCCATCTCTCAGTCCTTTTCATTGCCTTGTTCGTTATCCCATAGATCGGTCCCATGTTCTTATCTTCAGCTTTTAGTTTTTTCTCCAGGTTGTGCGTGTTATTTTTCTCATTTGTTCCGTAAAATTTTGCCCATCAGGGGATCTCTCAGCTACTGTTCTCTTGTAGTTAGTATTTTGTCTCCCTGCGGATTCTACTAGACTTTCTTGTTGTATTTCTTTATGTGTAACCATTTTGTTGTATATCTTTAATTTATCGTAACTTAAATATGCCGTTTGTCCTTTTTCTCTGGCTTCTTTTAGCAAAGGTATTAGTCTTCTTCTTTCTTCTTGGACCTTTTTCGTATAATCTTCATCTATCCAGATGTCTGATCCTTTTAGGTTTTTTGCGTTTCGTATTATCTCTTGCTTAGTACTCGTCTTTGTTAGTTTTACTAATATTGGCCTTGTTTTTCCGTCCACGGGTTTTCCTAATCTTTTTATCTCATCTATATCGACTTTTCCATCTAGGGTTACTCCTATTTTATCTATTACTGCACATGCTTTTCTTCTAGTTATTTCTTCGTCCTCGTTTGTTTCTTCTTTAATACCCTTCATTACCAGATTTTTTCCTCTTACTTCTCTTTCTAGCATTTCTATTCTGGTGTTTTGTTCTGCCACTTGTTTCATTAGTTTCGTGTTTTCCTCTTTAACTTGATTTAATTCTTGAATTATCTTATCTAACTTATTATTCGTTTGGCTCTTGTTTTCATTTATAGTGGCAAACATTGCTTCAATTCTTTCCACATCCATTTTTATTTTTACTGTTTTTAATTATTTTTATTCCGTTCGTAAGTTTTGTATCACTGTAATTATTTGTATTTAATATTTATGCCCGTGTATAATTTTAATTTTAATTGTGCCCAATACTGTTATTTATGATACTATTTTCGCCGCACCAATTTTTATTGTTGGCTTAACAGTCCGGCTCGACCTCGCATCAGCCGATATGGGGTACACGTGCGAGTTTTATACAAACGCCTCTTTCTGCGTTGTTGAGGTTATAACATGGGTAACAATAAAAATAATCAGTTTCTTACCAGTGTCTGCTGTACTTTGTTCACTGGTATCTACTCTACTCACATGCAATTTTTTATAAATTTTTATCCACTTTCGCCGTGTTAACAGTAAGAAATTTATATAGCGTGACGGAGCCGATGTGTTCGGTTACCCGTCGCCGCCGCGCCTCTGTGTAAGTAAATTACATTGTGTTAAATGTTCATTTTTTCCTTAACCCATTAAATGTCGTTGCTAACGCAGCATAGATAGCGCCAAACTAACTATTGAAATTATAGCATAGCTAAAAAATAAGATTTACGTGTTTTTTGTTGTTATTTTTAATTGTTTATAAAAAAATTGTTTACACAACTTTTTTTGTTTATTATTTCTTCCAAAATCTCATTACGCCATTCGATTTTAAGGGAAAAAATTATGAAGAAATGATAGTCACATAATTTGTTATCGATTTCCTTGTATAACAAATGCACTTTTTTGGTGTTTTTTTTTGACCTTTATCATATGAAAAGTTGTAAATCTAATTTATAGATGCTAAAGGGCTTTGTTGGTATTCCATTCATAGCATAGATATGTAAGGTGGGATACAAGAACATTTTCTTACAAATTTTCCCTTTGTCTTTAAAAACACACTACAATTTTTTATAGCAACATAAAGACGATTTTTCTTCGTAGAAACAGACAATGTACTGAAAATTAAGGTTTTTCAATTAATAGCATTAAGTTGGACGTCTTAGGCCTTATCAGGGTGCCGGACTACATAATTAGATGGTCTCTTTCGAACCCAACAACTTTTTGTTTTTTGTTCCTTTATTTGAGAGTCGTTATATATGTTTAAGTTTTTTAATGTTTTTACTATTGTTTTTGGTAATTTTATTATTTTTATTAACTTTAACAGTTGTTCAGTTATAGGTTCACATTTATTTGGTTTATTTGCTACTTTTTCTTCTCGTTTTCCGTATTCCATATTCGTTGCTGTGTTCGTCCTGTATCGGTACCAATAGTTGTTGTATCATGTTTGGTTTTGTGTGCTCAATGGTTTATTGGATACCTTTGCTGGTTTACATATCTTGGAGGTGTAGGTTTCTTCATCCTTGTTCTTCGGTGGGGTGTCTTTTTTTATTTTCAGATTTGTCTTCTTGCTTCTTCTCGTCTCCATTTTTTGTATTTTTTCTCTTGCATTCCTTATTTCCTCTTCTTCAACTTCTAATTGTTTCAGTGTGTTTTTCTCCTTTCACTATCAGTTCATTGTATCTTACGTATACTTTGTTTCCTGCGTCTCTTGCTTTCATCATATGTTTCAGTAGCTGTTTCCTTTGATAAATAATTTCCCTTGGAAAATCTTTTATAGAAATATTTGCTTCTTTTTTTTGTTGCTGTTAGAATTTCTATCTTTTTGTTACGGTTCCTCAATTCTACCAATATTGGTCTTGTTGTTTTTCTTGAACCATATATATTTGCTATGGGCTAAGTTAGGACTAAATTTTCTTTTAATAAAAATTAAAATTAGGTGTTTTTCATTGGTTGTAAATTTATCTAAAAATATACGCATGTCATACAATATTCTTATTGTTGCTGTAATGCGTTCAGCATGCGTATTTTATATTAACTGTTATGACATAAATTTTGGTAATAATTTATATATAGTCAGTATTTAAAATTCGGTCCGACATCATTTATTATATCCATTCTTTGCATAGAACTTAACCCTATATAGAATACATGAAGTATGTGCACATTAATAGATACATGGGGTATTAGAAAACTCCACCCAGAAAAAGGTCATTATTTTGAAATGAATGTTTATTAAATTACATTTAACATTGCCATAAACTACGTCTAGCTGATTGTAATATAAATTGCAGACATCTAGATGATGGTTAGGGCATACGACTTTATAGCACTTAGCACATGAAATTTTTTATTTTCTCTCACTTGATCTAGGACACAGGTAACATTTAGTGCTTTTGGCCAATTTAGGTTATTTAGGCTACTCTTCCGTTTCTTTCTCTGGTATCCTGTATACACGTACGGGTGTTGGATATTTGTGGGTTCCATGCCCTTTGCCTATTTTTTCTATCCTTTAGGGCCCTTGGTCATTTTATTCATTTCTTTTATCGTTTACCCCTTGCATTTCCTGTCTCTTCTATGTGCTTCATCTATGTGAGTCTCAGGCTTTCTCTTTTTCGTTTCCTCGTTCCTTTAGCTTCTGTTTCTTTTTTCGTTAATCTGTTTCTGTATAGTCTTTGTATATGTCCATAACATTCTACTTGCTCCTTCTCACTTTTTTGTATAGTCGTTTGTTGTTCTAGTTTTCTTATGATTTCCCCATTTCTAATATGATTCAATTTAGTTTTCCCCGCTAACTTTCTGAAGTACTTCATTTCTGCTGTAGTTAGTTTTGGCTTGTGTTTCTGTTGTAATGTCCAGGTTTAACTTCCATATAGAATCGTTGGGATCGCTATTGTATTGTTTATATTTAGCTTGGTTTTTTGTTTATTTCTGTCTTCCCGAAAATTGTCTTATTTATTGTGTAGTGTAAGTTGTTCGCTTTTTTGATTTTGTTTGTTATTTCGAGATCTATTTTCCCGTCGTTTTCTATAATACTCCCAGATATTCCATTGTGTCCACTTCTTCCATAGGTTTATTTTTATACATTATTTTGTTTCGTTCTTATCATTTTTTGCTTATTTATATGCATTATTTTACTTTTTTTGCATTTACTTTCATCTTCAGTTTTTCGATTTCTTCGTTAATCAATTTCTGCATTTTATTACTTTTATCTAATACAAGCACTAAATCATCTGCGTATAACAGGCTATCCATTCTAATTGGTACCGTATTCCTGTGTACCACTATAGTTTGCAATTTCTCCGTTATGTGTCTGTGTTTTTCGGTAGTCTACCCATTACTATTATAAACAAGTATGAACTTGGACTATCTCCTTGCTTTATTCCCTTTTTAATATTAAATAGTTCTGATCTATTGACATTTATTTATACTTTTGCTGATGTACCGTTTTGTATGGAATTTATGACTTATATTAATTTCTTTGGTGTGTCTATTAGTTCTAAACAATTTTCTATTACTTGTCTGTGTATTGAGTCGAAAGCTTAGTTCAATTCTTCCTTCTATCAGTTGTATATGTTATCTGCTGTCTGTCTTTTCTCTTAATGCTGTTGTTTCTCTTTTAGTTTAGTTTGTATATTATATATATATATATATATATATATATATATATATATATATATATAAATAAATTGTATAGTATGGGTGATAGGCATTCTTCTTGTTCCATTCCTACTGGATTTCCAATCATTATGGTTATTTTGACTTTGTCTACTGTTCTGAATTGTTCACTTCAGCTGTAATTATACCACTCCCCAAGGGTCCGCAACCAAGACATTCTGCTTGATAGGCATATTGGTCAATAATTGTCGCATTGGGTCTTATCACCTTTTTTGTGTATTGGTATTATCAGGTTGTTTTTCCATTCCTCAAGTATTGTATTTCTTTCCCACGTTTCAGTTAATATTTTGTTTAGCCATATTGTTTCTTTCTCTCCCATGAACTTAATCATTTTTGAATCCATCTCATCTTCTCCACTTGGTTTACCTATCTTGATGTTTGCTATTGCTTCTATTTATTTTATATCTATATTATTGTTCTGTAGTTTATCTTCTTGTTGTATGGATATATTTAGTTGGACTGGCTGCATTTTATTATGTTCGTTTAGGTCGAATTTTTGATTGTAGTGAATTCTCCGTGCTTCCATTTTTGTGGTATACTTATTTTGATTATGTTGTTTTTATTCTTTTATGCCTGATTCTGTTTTTTTCTTTTTTCTTCTCAATCCTTTAATTGTGTTCCAAAATTTTCGATTATTTTTGTACCCTTCATTTAGTTCAATTTTCCATGTTTTTTGTCTGGCTTTTTTCACTAATTCTTTCGCTTCTCTTCTTTTATGATCAAGTTTCTTTATCTTTTAGGTCTTTTGTGCATATGTATTTTTTCCACGCTTGTCTTTGAGACTTCCTTCGTCCACCATCTAGTTCTTGTGTTCTCGTATTTATCTTCTTGTATCCGCAAACTTCTTTTGCTGAGCTGATTACTATTTCTTTTAATGCTTGGCATCTATCTTCCAATGTCCATTTTCTATTTTCCATTTTTAGCGTATTTATTTTTGTCTCTATTATCTTTCTATATTTGTTTTTGTTTTCGTCTTTTGTTAGCAAATTTTTGTTTATTCGTGTGAATTGTTTTATCTTCTCTGTGGTTGCTTTGGTACTTCTTAGTTTTCCTATTACCAGTCTGTGTTGTCTGTCCATTTCTGCTTCTGGTTTCACTTTTTTTTTGTTTTCTATTTCCGTTATGTATACTACATAGTCTGTAATGCTACTTGCTTGTCTCTCTTGTGGGATAAAAGTAAATATGTCTTCTTGTTTTTGCTCCTAGAAACAGTTTCCAATTTTTAACTCGTTTGCTATACATATTTGTATCATTTTCTTTCCATTGTTATTCAATTCGCTTTCTCCATATGGTCTTCTACGCCCTAGTCCCTTAGTAGTGCCTATTCTAGCATTCCAATCTCCCATTATAATAATTTTATTGTGTTCTTCCATCATGTTTTCTAATGTGTTATGTAGTATTGTATAGAATTTTGCTATTGTGTTTTCATCAGATTCGTCTACTGGGCTGTATATTTGGACTATGCTTATTTCTTCTCCCAGATTCACTGTTATGTTTATGATCCTCAATGATAATAAGTCATATTTTGTTACTTTTTGTTAATCTCTTCTCATACTATTATGCCCACTCCTTCCTTTAACCTCTCTCCTGGATCTACTCCCGAGTAATATAAATTATATTCATTGTTTATTGTTTTCTGTCCTTTTCCTGTTTTCTTTACTTCGCTCAGTCCTAGTACTTGTATGTCGTACATCCTCATTTCTTCTATGATTTCTTGTTCTGTTGGTTATTGATGTTATATTTCATGTTGCTATTTTTATGTTTTTTTCTTCTTCGTTTTTGTGTTCTGTGTCTCTTAGCCTTCTTTACTTTCTTCTTTATTGTTATTCTTACTATCTTTAGCTTTTTTGTGTTTGCTTTCCTTTTTCTTGTCCTATATTATTGCTTTCCGTCATCTTTGCTTCAGCCCGGTTTTCATTTCCTGTTAGTTTTTTGGAGCTTTTGGTATTGATTTGTCTTTGTGGTATTCCTAAGTTTTTTATTCAAATTCTCTTCTTTTGATCCTGGTTTCTCTGTGAGTAAGGTTAGTAATATTGTTTGTGTCCAAGTTTTCTGTTTTGGTGCTGCTCCCCGGGAGGGGCTTATTTCCTTCTCATCTGTGGATCTGCCTCTTTTATTTTGTGTCTCTGCTTCTTTGTTTGTTGTTTCTTCCTCTGTTTCTTTAACATTTTCTACTATGTCTTCCAACTTTCTAACTCTTCTCCATTTATTATTAGTTTTTCCTTCCTGATTACTCCTCTTTGTCCTTTTCTGCTGACATCCATCATGTATGGGAATGGTTGCTTCTTCGATTCACGGGTCTTCTTATCTTCATTTATTCCTATTTTTGTTCCTACTAATTTCTTTGTTTCGCATAATCTCGCATTTCTTCAGGATTGTTGTGATTCCGACCTTTGTTAGTCTACTTTCATTTCTCTTATGTTCTCCCAGTTTGATAATGAAATCTATCTCGTTTTCTCTATTTGTATCTCCATTTTCTTTCTTAATATTTCCGTAACTTTCTCTTTCAGGGTTGTTATATCTTCTATATTTTTTAGGATTTCAAAAATTATGAAGTTTCTTCTTTTTTAGTTTATTTTCTAGCTTTTCGATCTTCGCTGTCTGTTAATTTATGGTTTCTCCAATTTCTTTATTTTTTCTGTTTGCTTGTTCAATTGTTGTTCGTTTCATCGTATTTTTCTTCCATCTGTATTGATTTATTCATAATATCGCTGAACCTGTTTTAGTCACATCTCGAAATACTTATTTAAGAGTCGCACATGGTCTTTTGGATCCCAGACCAAAAAAACATTTTTTTGTAATTTTGTTGCGAAAATTTAACTGGGCGTCTTTTAAGTAATTCAATAGTTTTTTTACGAAATTGTATTTTAACTATATAAAAAATAAATAAATAAATTTTTATTTCCAAAAACTAACTTTTTTTACAAAAATAGTAACAAAATTTTCAATACTTTGAAGTAATAATTTAAAGACATATTCCTTGTATAGTGTACTTTTAGATAAAAATGAGTTTTATTATCTGCACTGGAAAAACTATATTTATTTTGCATGTTGAAGTGACACATTTTTGATAAATCGAAAAGTTAACACAGGATTTATAAGAAGTGAATTTATGGTAAAAAAGTACTCTTTATCAATTTGAAAATTAAAATTTAATAAACAATATCTAAAAATTACGAAATGTGTTACGAAAAAATTGTAAAAACTCATTCTAGCCCACCACAATCGGCACATAAATATTTTCGGTGTTTATCACATCTCTTTAGACCAATTTTTCTCAAAATTATACATCCTCCTTTATTTATTACGCACCTGTCTTGTTATATGCGATCGGGTTTATCGGCATCAGCTGTTCTGTTTATCGCCACGCAAAGAAGTCAATTTCCCTCTTATCGGCTTTGAGTCGGGTTAGGTTTCTATTTATGATTATTAACTTGTTTTGTTGTTTTAATGTTTCATTTAGCTTTTCTGGTCTGTTCGTTACTGCCACTTCCTTTTATTTGTCCTTGCACTTCCTTTATTTTAATATACTTTCATATTATTTATCACACACTTCTACTGTATTAATTTCCAGGATCACCGCTTGCAGGATACTCAATAGACAATATATCATGTATATCTTGGAAGAGTTTTTGTGAGAAATTTTTTAAGCCTTCTGTCCATGTATTGTCGAGCTAACTGAAATCTAAGTTCACATAGAAATTTTCTGCGAATAACTTTATCTTGTCTTTTAGCAAGCCTGAAAAGTATCACGGAGTTAATACCAGCTTGCTCCAAAACTCAAAAAAATATCACAAAGGCCATCTTCGAGTTTTATGGGCAACAGTATAAGAATGTGCCATTTGATCAAAAGTATCTACTCTACACTTTGTGGAGTTGTGGAAGTCAAATATTTCTGGTTTCTTTGTCTCCATATATAAATGTATAGTTGAAATAATTATAACAGACTTAGATTTTTAGGTGTAAACGATACTAAAGCTTTTTTGTCATTAAATGCAAATTGTGAAAATAAAATATCTTTGCTTCTGTTTGGTAGAAACGATTGCGGAATTTCTTTTATGTTGTGTTGAACAGTATATATATTTACTAACTTGACGGACGTAAATCAATTATCCATTGTGATGTTACAAAAAGTTCCGTGTATTGAAGCTGATAGTGTTTTGACTAAATAGGAACCAAGAGATTCTTCGCTGGCTATATTTTCTTTTGCAACGTAAGGAATCTTACTGACCCTGTAAAAAAGTTCTGGTGTCTTTCGTTGAAACAATCTTCATTTCATATTTGTCAGGTTTGGATTGTATATATACACAAAATGGGCAATGTTCCCCAAATCGAAGCAATTGCTCATCAATAGTGCAATATTCATGGGGCGTGTAACTTTCAGTACATTTCGTAATAATTAACTCCCATAATTGGTGTACAGGTGAAAACTTGTCCTCGTGATATCTATGAATTTTTTCATCAAATCTGATGTAGTTCATCAGACACTTAAAACGAGATTTACTCATAATCCAACGTAAAATTTTAGAACTTTGTTTTGAAAACATTTCGCAAATTGAAAGATGCGAATCTTTGCGAGCATCTAATATATATAAAAGTCCTACGAATCTCAACATTTCATATTTGTCAGTCTGGTTAACATACCTAGTATCTGTATAATTATTTTTTTGTCTATCTTGTAGTTGGTATGTGTTACAATATCAATTATAGCGTCAAAAAGTTTTCCATACCCCCTCTTCAGTGGTGATATTTTTCACATTTCCTTTAATCCCGGGAAACTTTAGTACAATATTTCGTAAAACTGTTTTAGTTTTAGGTGGTTCCTTTGTACTCCACTTGAAGCCATTTTGCCAGTAATTATAGCGTAATTTGATAATTTATCATCACTTTAATCAGAAATTGCATCTGCAGACACTATATTTCCATGATCAGATAGAATTTCCACATTATCTTCCCATTCCCTGACATTATCTTCCTAATCAGTTTCAGACTCATCTAACCAGCGTCTCTTAGAAATCAGAATTTGTGTTTTCTGTGCAACATTTTCTAAAAAAAGACAGCGATTTCATTAAAATATAACAATCATAAATGGATACAGGGGTATTTGAAAACCCCAACTCACCTTTTGTTAACCTATACAAAGCGAGAAATATCAAACGGTTATTGTAAGAGGTGAAACATAACCTCACATAAAAATACCCAGACACAGTTCAATCAACCATAAACGGACTAAAATAATAAAAAATTTAATTTGGCTTGGGGTATTTGTATACTCAAGTATTTTTTCTAGGGTTAAGTGCAAGTTACATAATTCCTTTATAATTATTTATTTGCCAGATCAACACTACAATTGTATTATACATGGCATTGTTAATATATTTAAAATGATTATTCTAACTTATGAGGTGACTTGATACCTCGAACTCTGTATGGTTATTCATCGTCGTCGGATAAGAATTGATCTTGAGGGAGTCTTCGTTTTAGCCGGGAGTGAATGTTTCGTTTACCTAGGTTATAGTGAACTGCTCCTTCGCACGCCGTGATATTTTTGAGAAATTTATTAGTGGTTGTTTTAATGTAGGCTTCGATTGTTGGTACACCTAGCTCATCGTGTAGTTGTTTATTTCTAATAAACCATGGCGCGCCACTGAGATTCTTAGGACTTTGTTCTGTAGTCTTTGTAGCTTGGTTATATTAGTTTTGATGTTGTACTCAGATAGGTACCGCATAGAGTGCTAAAGGTCTTATGAGGGAAGTGTACATCATAATTGCACATTTGGTTTTTAACTTTGACTTTCGATTTAATAATGGATATAGTTGTGCTAATCTTGCGTGGCTCTGGTTGAGTTTGGAGTTGATATGCTGGTTCCATGATAATTTGGTGTCTAGAAGTACTCCTAGGTATTTTACTGGTTCATCGGGGGTATTCCATAGGACGATTTCATTGTTGACATGAATGCTTGGTGGATTGCGTATTCTCCTGAGTGTGAATATTTTAGCTTGGCATTTGCTCGAGGTGATTTGGATGTTCCAGTTGTTAAACCATTTACATACTTTGTTTATTGCTGTCTGAAGTAATTGAGTTGCTTGTGTTAAGTCATTGCTTAGAGTGATAATGGCCGTGTCGTCAGCAAAGGTTGCTAACGTAGCGTTGAGATTTGGTATGTCAGATGTATATATATTAAATAATAGAGGTCCCAATATACTGCCCTGAGGGACTCCGGCTCGTATACGTTTGGTTTCTGATACTTCGGTATTAATTTTAACTGCAAAGCTTCTGCTCTCAAGGAAAGAGAATAGTATTGCTGTAAGATAGTTAGGTATTCTTAATTTTAATAACTTTCTTTTCAGCCCCTCTAGCCAAACCTTGTCGAAGGCTTGAGCTACATCTAGGAAAATGGCTGTTGCAAACTGTGTGTTTTCATATCCGGTTTCTAATACTTCTACTATTCTCTGGAATTGATGTGTAGTTGAGTGATCTTTTCTGAAGCCAAACTGATGTGGCGGGAGTATGTTAAGTGAAGTCACTTCATTGTTGAGACGAGTGTAGATTATTTTTTCTAACAGCTTGGATAAGGATGTCAGAAGACTTATAGGTCTATAGTTTTTTAAGTGGTTTTTGTCTTTTCTTGGCTTGGGGAATAACAGTATTATAGCATGTTTCCACTGTTTTGGAAAGTAAACCATCCTCAGGAAACCGTTAAATATTGATGCAAGGTAAGCTAGGGATTTAGTTGTTAAATGAGTTAGCACAATGTTAGGTATAAGATCGTAGCCGGGAGTCTTCCGTTTGGGGAGCCTGGCAATTAGCGATTGTAGTTCGTGAGGCGAAGTTGGTTCGATATGTTCAGTGACGACAGGTAAGTTTCTTTCGATGTAGTCAATTGTTGCTGGTACTTCTGTTGGGCTGCAAGTTATTTTTGGTGTAAATACGCGTTCCAAGTAATTGGCGAACGCTACGGCTTTTTCTGCGTCAGTGTAGTAGCTGTTGTTGTCATCTGTTATTGTTGGAATTTCGTTATTCTGTTTTAGGATTCGCTTGGTTGCTCTCCACATACCTGGGTCACTGGATTCAAGCTCTTCAATGTATCTTTGGTAGGTGGTTATTCTTATCTCGTCTAGTTCTTTTTTGAGTTGGTGTGTTAAATGGTTGAGCGTTTGCTTGTCCAGTGGGTTTCTGCTTCGTTGCCATTTGCGTCTCGTTTGGCTCTTTTTTTATGAGCTCTGTTATGTGGCTTGAGTGGTAATAGTGTCTCGCTTTGCTATATACTTTAGGTTTTTTAGATGTTGCATCGCGAACGCTGCTTACGATGGCTGTTGTGAAGTTAGTTGTTGCTTCGTCAATATCTTCAAGTGATTTTAACTTGGATGGTTGTTGCAGATGGTTATTTAGAGCTATTTGGAATTTGTCCCAATTTATTGCTCCATTTATTAGACGAGGAGCCTGTGGGTTTATGTGTGGAATGGCTATAAAGGTTATTAGTACCGGAAGGTGATCTGAGTCGAGCTCATCGATGACTGTTTGGTGAATTTCCCTTGAGAAGTTTTTATGAAAGACCATATCCAGGATGTCAGGCTGATGGTCGTTACGATTGGGGTAGTAAGTATAGTTGGATGGGGTTTGTATTAGGAATCCAAGCTCGGAGGAGAGTTGTTCAAGTTTGATGCCTTCCGGGTTGGTCGCTCTACAGCCCCATAGCGTGTTCTTGCAGTTTGGATCACCAATTGCAAGGGTAGGATCAGTCGAGTTAAATATTGCAAGTAGATCTGAAGGATTTAGCTTTTTTTTTTGGTTGCTTATACATGCTAACTATTGTGTGACTCTGATTATTTAGAGTTATTCTGATACCGACGGCTTCCATGTTTGGTGTAGTTGGATCAGGTATGGGGTTGTGCTTGATCTGCTTTTTAACTAGTATGTCTACTCCTCCTGCCGCTTTCTCTGATATTCGGTCATTTCTATAGACCTGATAACCTGGTATTTTGAGATTGTCTTCTGATGAGAGATGAGTTTCAGTGAGACAAGCTATGTCCACATTATGTCTTGCTATGAAGGAAATTAATAATGATCGTTGAGTTTTGATACCATTCGAGTTCCAATTTAGGATTGTTAGCTTCTCTATTGTTTTTGGTTCTTTATGGGCCATTGAAAAGGTGAGGAATGAGTGTATTTGTGATAAAAGCTTTAATTTGAGGGATGAATGGGGTTAGGAAATCTATTAGAATTTTGATTAAATTGTTTGGTTCTGTATTGTTGGTTTGTTGTTGTGACGTAGGATAGGGTGTATTGGTTGTGTTGTGATTTATATTTGGAGGATTATTACGTAGCGCCTGCGTCTGCGATAAATTAAGCGGGGTGTTCCATGCATTTTCTGTATGTAGACGTCTGTTGAGGTTGGGTCGGTTTGCTGTTCGTTTTTGAAGTAATTCTAGGTGATGTTTACAGCCACGATAACTTGCTGCGTGGGTTTCCCCGCAGTTTGCACATGTTGGCGGTTCTTTTGGCTCTTTAGGACACTCATTATGTAGGTGTTTTCCTGCGCATTTCACGCAGCGGGGTTGAAGGGTGCAGTAATTTTTAGTGTGGAAATATTGCTGGCAGCGGTGAAATTGGGAAATGTTAGTTGGTTTTTTTCTTATTTCAACTGTTACTATTGAATAAAATATGGATTTTAATTTGAATATTTTTTCGGAAACTTTTCTGTAATCTTCTGGTTTGGTTAAATTTATTCTTATCGAATTTGTGTTGCAGAGTGTGGTGAACTCACCTGTTGCTATCTTTTCGAGGTCAGCGGTCAGCTCTTTGTGATTAATGTTGCTTTGTAGGTAGATGGGCGGAATTTTAATTGTTGGTGCAACAGTTTCAGGTTTCTTGTTAGATGCGTGTGCCTGATTGTCGTTTAATTTGTCTTCTAAGCTAGATGGCAAATAAAACTTGTTTTGTGTTAGTTTTGGAGGTACCCAGGTGTAGTGTTTCCGAACTTCATTTATCGGCGGTGATATGGCGTCTGCTTTGCGTTTGTTTAGCGTTTGAACTTCCATTGGTAGATCATTGTTGATTGCGAGAGTATGAATTTTAGTAATTTAAAGGCAACTTATTGGTTTAGCTGCGATCTTAAGCGAGGCTGCGGCTCCGCTGCTGCGATATCACAGGTATAGCTCGGCACGCACGTCTGCTCTGCTTGAAGGCACTAAAGCGAATGAAGTTACATAATTGGGTAGTTTAACTTAAGATAAGTTCAGTATTACTGACTGTTTTGAAGTCCACTTACTGCAGCAGTTCTGACCTTAAAATATGAATTTATGTATAGATGGTAACCATTTTTTTACATTTGTTGAAAATTTACAATTTACTTCACTAAGACTATCGAGTAAAGGTGTTGTAAGTCTTTGACTTAAAAAGGAAAACGTTCACTGACATTTCTCCTTTATCACTTAGTGTTGTTATGGTAGGTCTGCAGGTCAGGTTTTGTTTAGTCTTCTATTGAGTGGTCCATCCCCACGTAGGTTATATACAAGAGCGTTTAGTTGTCTTTTAAGTCGGTGTTGATAGTGAGTGGAGACTTATTTCTTCTCTGATATATGGAATGTGGAGATTTTGCTGCAGCTAATATACCGCGGCACATTAACAATTACGCAACGTGTTTTGTTTTGAAATGCTTGTATTATTTCTAGACGAGTAGTGCACTTCCAAAGCTGTTCTATTTTTTCACCTTGTACTTTTTGTTATTTTATTTCCCTGATTTAGTTCTTTCGCAAGTAATTTGGTTTTTTTATAATTTATTTATCGCTTACTCTCTCCCCCTTAATAGTCTCCTTAATACTGTGTAACGTTCACGTGAATTAGCCCGAAAATCATTAGCCCAAAATTCGTCAGCCCGAAAATCGTTAGCCCGAAAATGAAATGATAGTGGGATCAGTCTAACCAAATTTGAATTCAGAAAAATAAAACTACCTCAACTAATGTCAATTAGTTAAAATTTAAATATCATATCTATAAGCTAGAGTTTTCAAATATTGGTCGACATCGCGTTCAGATCGTGAATTATATTATAATGTGTTGAAGTATTTCTTCCTTGAGAATGTCACGATTTATTCGATTAGTGTTCAAATTTTCTATAAAATGTTATCAAACATTACTAGAATGCGAGAGTACTCTAACCAAAGTTTTACCTTCATTTAGGAATCCAGTAATTTTGAATTCGGTTCTGTTTGGTTCGGAAATAATCTTTGTAATTTTTGGAAAACAAATCAATGTGAGGGTTGCCGACAAGGTTGTTCCATCGGCGATGCCATGCTTCAACTTTATTTGAAGTTCGGGAAAAACGTTGAAGCTTTTGGTGGTCTTCTTCAGAGTTGTCGCCCATTAACATAAGTTTTATCGAACCAATCGACAATAACTTCTGCGCCTTGTAATTTCGGTCTCAGCTGAAATGGAATTCAAAAACTAGTATACGATCACTAAACAATTTTTTAACTTACTGCTGCAAAAGCATCTTTTATTTCATCAACAGGTGGGAAAGCCAAGGCTGCCAATTTACGCAAATTGATTCTAAATTCTTTTTCGTCTATGTATCGTGTTATTAAATTATTCTCCTGGATCTTACGTAATATTGATTGGCACAGATGAAAATGACACCCTCTTGTTCGGGCTCCATTAAATTCTGCTCTTGCAGCACCCCTAGCAGTTTGCTCAAAATCCGATATAATCGCTTCAGGTTTGAGTTCCTTATCAATATTGTCTTTAGCAGAAAACGCGATAAAATTTTTCTGTTCTTGTCATCAGCGCATAAACTAAAGGGTAGATAGGATCTCCATTATTGGATAAAAGACTAAAAATTTGATTAGAGTGATCGCATTCTAATAAATTTTTCTTACCTCGGAACTGTTTTGAATGTACCGTCCATTATCCAAAACCGTGATGCACTAAATAATTCAATGTTTTCGTTTGTTGTGAATAGTAAAATACAGCCATCATCTATGTCTATCCGAGTGAAGAAATCATCGCCTCTTATTGTCTTCTTGAATTGTTGAAAAATATCCAAATCAACTGAAGATGTAGGCACCGGAGGAAGTCTTTCGTTTCTTTGCTTTCTTCTCAACTTAAATAATGGCAACTGGAATGCGATTACTGTAACCAATTATATTACCTTAAATTTAAGTGCTGATTCAGTTGGTAATTCATCGACCATATGCAGTCTACGCTGAACGATTCTTGAAGGATTGTCTTCTGACATCAAAGATCTTTTTTTCATTTCATTCATTGTTTTTTAAAGTATAACTCTATTTGAACTGGATAAGTGATCATGTTTTTCAACCGGTTCAATTGAAACTAACTGACCATCACATGTTTTAGTTCTTGCAGAACATTTTTGTCTTCTGAACTCTATACATTTCCAGTAAATAGTATACTGGTTATTGACATTAGTGTACTTTTTCTCACCTTCAAATAAAACGTTGTTACTATTTAACAAATCATAGCCACGATCACTTTTGATAAATTTAAAATTGGCCATTTTATAATTGAATTTTAGTCTTCGCTCAATGAAAACTAAAATGGAACTGAAAATATGGTTAGAGTGATCTCACTCTCGTTTCATTGTTAAATATTTTCGGGCTAATGATTTTCGGACTCGCGTCTTTCGGGCTAATGCACGTATCCCCTGTGTAAGACTTTCCGATAATTTTTACCATGGCTGTCTACTATCATCGCATATGATTCTTTTTCTTTTTGGTTTCCTTCGTTATTATTCTGTCTGTATATATGTTTATTTTATACTGGATATTGTAAAATAGGCTTTGAACCAACTTACGGAATTTGCTTGGATGTATCGAATCAATGCGATGTAAAGCAATCCATTCGTATTGACTTACTTCTTCTCTCAGTTTTTCTAGCTTGCTCCATATATAATTCTCCGTCCCGTTGTGGGTAATTTTTATAACTTGTCTAATACTGGTGGGTACGGAATTGCGTCCACCGGCTCGGAGGTATGTTGTTTGTTCTTGGATGTCAATGAAGTCGTCTGTTATGTCTAAAAGGTCAGGGTATCTTTTTTATGCAATTTCTGTATGTTGTCATTCATTTGTTTGTCTGCTGCATCCACCATCACAACTTTGACCATCTAGTGTTTGGTGTTAAGGGGATTTTCTTGAATTATTTCAGCGTTAGTGTAGAGTTCGTCATACCACTTTAAATCTGCTATCTTGGTCCACGAATCATAATTTATACCCCTTTTAACGAGCGTAGTTGCTTTTTATCCAAAGATTTTAACTTCGAGGGCGCCCAATTCTTTCTGGCTTCCGGAGATTTCTGTTCCCTCCTAATCCCCTCGTTGCTCTTGGCTCAGTTTGAGTTTTATGGTTATTATCTCCACCTTTTTTTTAATGGGCTCGTTTGGGTGTCTTTATCGTAAGTCGGTATCTATGTGACTTCTCATCTTTTGGCACCTAGCCACTGTTTCGTAGAATCCCTGTTTATCCCTGTTTATCGTTTCTGCACAGTTTGTGTATTAGTTTTTTTTATTCCTTTTTGTGTGTTAGGGTTTTCCTTCGTTTTTCTATCATTTTATACATATACAAGAAGCTATACATTTCAGAGAAACTGTAGCTGCTAATTAGCTCTGTTGATCCATTTGCCGTGGCGGATAAGATCACATTTTCTGTTTGTGTTCTTTCTTTTCCTACAGGTCCTGGTGTGTTTTAGCTTGATTTACTATCTTCTTCCATTCTTTTCTGCCCTTAGTTAAACTTTTCCAGTTGTTTATCTTCATTAATCTTATATCCCTTTCAGTTTGTTTCTTCCATCTTGCCTTTGGTCTTCCTCTCGGTCTTCTTTCTGCTGGGTTCCATTCTGTTAATATCCTTACCGGTTCTTCTTTATTCTTTCTATATGTATGACCATACCATCGTATTCTTTGTGACTTAAAAATTCTAACTATAATTTCTTCTTTTAGCAGTGTATCTATTTCATAATTTATCAGCTGTCTTATTTCATCGCCTTCTATCTTTTTCGGACCCATTATTCTTACAATTTTCCTTTAGAATATTTTAATTGCTCTTCTTTCTGCGGTAAGTTTGTCGTTTCCGCTACATATGTTACAATTGGTCTGATGATGGTTTTGTAGATGTTCAGTTTTGTGTTCTTACTAAGTGTCTTATCTTTCAGCAGTTGTTTATTGACATAGAAAGTTTTATATCCTGTCTGTATTCTCTCTAATATTTATTCTTACGCCTCTTCTACGTATTGATAATCCTAGATACTTAAATGTCTCTACTTCTTCAAAGTTATGCTACCTAGTTCTTAGTCGTGCAAACATTATTTTCTTTTATCTACTACAATGCATGTGTTTTGTTTTCTTTTCATTGATTGCCAATATATATCACTCATATGTTTGCTTTTATTTTATTTGTTTTATCTATTGCTATTCTCACAAGTTGAGACGAAGAAAAGTCACCTCCAGGGCGACGCCTAGATCGTCTGAACTTTAGGCCTTCGAGGCCTAGTTGCTCTAAGTTGATCTTCGCCTCGGCCTGTCGCGTTACCTGGACGTATGTCATCCCTCCCTTTGCCGCTTCGGGCAGTATGTTAACCACGATTGCGGCCGATCGCGGGGAGACGAGTCGCGGCTTGTTCGAGGCCATTGGCTTCGGTGCCGTTCGTGGGGCTGTCGTCGGAGCCTTAGTAGTTGCCGTTGCTGGTGCCTCCGATGTGTTGGCGGCGGAGGTCTGCGGTTTTTTTTCCTCCTCGTTACTGTCGCCCAGCTCTCGGTCCTGGGAGTGGGCGACGGTGGGGGTTGTTCGGTGGCGGCCGGTCCTGTGGGCCCCGGGAGCGCCGGTTTTTCCCTGGGAAGTTTTGGTCGGGGCTTGGGCCCCGTAGTAACCGCTGCTGATGTACCAGGGTCTGTTGTTGCCTGGACTGGGCGTTGGACGGTCCTGGTCCGGAATCGCTCTTCGATCTCTTCCAGGCGGGAGTTTACAAGGTCGCCCACTGAAGAGATTATAGAGCGTTTCGTCTCCTCGAGAAGCTCCGCCATTGACGGCGCCTCCGATGTTGGTGCTGGTGTTGCCAGTGATGCTGCTTGTGTCGTCTGTGACAAGGACAGTTTCCTTGTCGCCTTTAGTTCGGCAAACTCCCTTCTGTGAGCTTTGAGCTCTGCTTTCAGGGAGTTCACCTCCCTGCGCAGCCGGGTATTGTCCGCCACGGTTGTTCGAGTTTCTTCGGCTGTTGTTCTTTCTGCAAGAGTCTCTATGAGCTCTTGCAGAGTGTACGCTGCCTCTTTCAGCTGCCTCACCATTCCCCCCTTTAAGTTTTTAGATTTCGTGGCAACGTCGATGATGCTGATGAAGCTTGCTCCCGCCACAGCCTTCATCTCTTCTGCGGACATTGCCATCGGACATTGCACGGAGCCCCCTGTGTGCAGGTAACCCTTATACGCTCGCCAGGTCGGGCTGTTTGGCGAGGGTGGCCGCTAGTGGGTAGTCATTCCCTGACTGCCACCTGTGATAGGCGGTCAACACCGCGCAGGGTTCCAAGAACGCCCCAGTGTTGACCCTTTGGGGTTTTTTTAGTGAGGTTTGCTCCTCTTGGTCCGGCCGGTTAAGGCAAGACCCCTACGTCCGGTCGAGCTGCGAGACATGACCACAACACTCGAAGGACGCAGGTTCGCCGGCGGGGGCTAGTGCCTCTCTGCCCGCACGCGCGTTGAGTTCGGTCAGACCCGCCAACTTTCATTCACCGAAGACTCTGGCCGGGGCTAATGCCCCGGCGCCCTTGTCTTCGGTTCTCGATCCTTCAGCCTCCATGCTCCCTCGGGGAGCGCTGCCGCTCGTCTCGAGACAGACGCAGCGCAGCCTCATGGACAGAGAAGACTCCTACAACCTGCGGCCGCCCGATACGAGTCAGACGCCGACCACACTGCCGCCGGATGCCGGACAGACACAGTGCGGATTTCCGACTTGGGACCGCTTGGCTTCGCCCGGACAGAACCGGGCTACTGAGCTCCCCCGTCGCGGCAAGGCGGGTCCCCTTGGGGAGCGTGGGGTAGAACCTAACCTAACCTAACTCAACTTAGCTTAACCTAACCTATTTTATTTTTGCTAGAGGGAGGATTAGGAATTTTATAAATACCCGGGCCTAGATAATCGAGCGATCCGGGCGTGTTGGATGTAGGCTCAAGAGCCTGTCTGCCAGCTAAACCAATCCTGTGCCCCACCCGGATCCAGGTAAGCATTACTTCAAGTGGAGGGCGGTATGTCGTTCTATTTCTTTTTGTTTTACTTTACATTTCTTGCATATTACATTCCTTTTCACTTATGTTTTTAAGTATCTTGGTGCACATGTTGTTTATCACTTCCCAGTTTGCCTCTTAAGTGAAGCGCCTGGAGCGTTAAAAACATAAAAACCTCAGATTACAGTTACAGTGAATGAAATTAAAAATAATGGAATGTTTAGCTAATAATATATATAAAAGAGTTTACGTATTTAATAATTGTGATCTTGATTTTGAAAAAAAAAACTTAATAGTCAAATAGTATAATACATATTAGACTGTAGAATATTTTTGTATATTAAAATTAAGTTAACCTAAATATTTATATAGAGACAGTAATCGGGAAAAAGAAGTAAATTAAGGAAAATTAAATAAAAAAGAAAATTATTAATAACATATTTGTTTATTTAAACATTTTACATTTTTGTCTATATCAAATATTTTCTTAGACTTCATTTATTTGAATAAAGTATTGAAGCTACTATTTTCGCTGTAGACATCTAAACTAATATCTTTATTGCGCGATGCGGAGGTTGCTTGTCTCCGGTCCCCCGGTGTGAAAAGCATTGTTTGCCAGAGTAATGCGTTCGGAGCCACGCGGGAATACACGAACGATCGTCGTATCTTTAAAGCACATTGCAATTTTAAAAACTTAAAATTAAATTATTTATCCTACTGTTTTAGTTTTTCTGTTATTTTTTGCAAATAAGCATTCTTTGGCATGGAACGGGTACAGACAGCTGAGCACCACAAAAATTACATGAGAAAACAAAGAATTGAGCAGACTGCGGATGAAAGGACAGCAATAAATGAAGCGAGGCGACGTATGCGTGCCGAAAGAACTCAGGAGGAAGTTGAAGTAGAAAACCAACCAAGATGACAACGACGTTCTCAAACAACACCGAAAGAAATAGCTGCAGAATAGTAACGATTTCTACAGAACGTTTGTAACACTCGCATTCTCTACAGCAGCCAAGTGTAGCTGGCTGGATCTTCTAGTGCTACAGTACAATATAAACCACTCTTCCGACATCCACATGCAGCTGTACACCCATTTTTGCAATTATAAAATAACATTTGCAATAGATTATCCGGAGCTGGTAATTGATTTATTTTTATTGGGATGAACATGTTGGAATACTTCCATCCTCAATTTTCAATATCTACGTCATTTCCTAGCCTTATCTGGATTTGCAGATACACTTTTTTTAGGTGTTCAATGCTGCATCATTTGTAGGAGGTAATGATGATAAAAGAACACATGTATTTTTGACTGTTGCTTTTATGAAAGAATTGAACCTCAACGTATTCAAATCTTTAATTTTTGCCGGAGCTCCATATAAACCCAAAATACATGCTACAATCGCTTGAAATATATTATTGTAGTCTTCGTTGACATTTTTAAATACTTTTGCTGACTCGTGTAAATCATGACGTATCTCAAAATTGTTGGCAAACTTAATTTTCCCTTTATTGAAAAACGCAGATGTAGTATCACAACCCGCGAAAGCATGTAAAAAAAGAATATGTTCTTTACATTTCGGTAGCGATTTTTCTAAATTTTTCAAAGAAAATATTTTTTATTGGACTTTGCCTCGCGATGGTTTTAGAAAATATGTTTCACGATCCTCATCCACTAATGCCGTTAATATAACCAAGATATCAATATCTTCTGAAACTATAACATTTTTTGTTTCTAAATTAATTGGTGTATCAATGATTAATTTGTCTGCATTGCTTTCCACTTGGCATGTAAAAATATTGTTAGCTAATTTCATTCTCAACACTTCTATCGAGCGGCTTTTGTTTTTGTTATTCAACAAAAAAGTTGTCCTGGGCGTTTTTCAGATGCATTTTTCATCGAATTTAATATTTGCACATTTATTTTTCAATACACGATAATTCCTTTCGGCTGATTTAAGCGTTTATACGCAGTCAGGAGGCTAAAAAAGCGATTTTTCAAGATTTTTTTTGGACAGGAATTTTAATTTATTAACTTGAAATGTATGCACATAATAGGCACTCTATTTACAATATTGCCATATTTTTTATTTTTGAAAAAAATGATTTTCAAAGTCACAGCAGACGATCTCCGGAACCTCGAAAAAAAGGTGTTTTGCGGTGTACAGGATATCTCCTGACTGGGTCATCTGAAATCAATAAACATAAAAGATTTCCTTAATTTATGAAATTATCTAGAAATTAATCGAAGGAATAAGCAAAATATTGATTTTTCACAAAATGGCGGCTTCTCAAAAAAATGTTGGCCTTAAAATGTTTATAAAATGAAAAATATTTATTGGATTCGCAAATCCTTCAATTATGTTCTAAAAAATATATTCAAAAAGATTGTATTAAAATTTGAGATCGATTGGTTCAGCCGTTCTTGAGATATCGTGTATACCGATTTTTTTTTTTTGCAGTTTGCCATCTTCAAATAGAGCAAGCAGATGCGGTGCCAGTTCATAATACATATAATTTTTAAGCTCTTCATTGTTTTTTTTTTAACAAATACGTTGAAACAGCAGCAGTGGATCAATAAGAATCATATAGTCATGAATAGAGAACGGATTTTATGCACGATAAAATGCCAAAATATGTGCATATATATGCATTTAAAACATTTAAAATATGCAACAAATATGCATTATTTATTCAAAATATGTAAAATGCATATCGCAATGATATTATATGCATGGCAAACAATCTATTTTTCAAATTTAAATGTAGCAATGAAAAACCCAGATATGCTTTTACATATTTTTAATTAAAAAAATATATACAAAAAAAGAAAATAATAGTTTCCTTAAGTACATTTCAACTCGACAAAAAAAGTAATAATAAGAAATAATGACTAATGAAGTAGTATTTATTCTGAAATACATACAATTATACACAATAATAATATTTTACTTTTGTTCATTGACATTTGTAAAATAATTTATAATTAAATATTTTTCTATATTTTCGACTAGGGAATTGTGACGTTTGTCTGATAATATGTATTTGTTAGAAGAGAAACTTCTTTCGACATCTGCAGATGTTATAGGTGCATTTTTTAAAGCTATTATTGTAGACAAATCTACATTTACTTCACGATCTTCGGAATTTTCACTTTGTATTAGAATTTATTAACTTTAGTCAACAGCTGATATCCACTATTTTTTGTAATACTTCTTTCAATTTAATTAAAATAGTTTTACCCGAATTCTCCGGAACATCAGAAATCAACTATTTAAATTTATTAATTAGGTTCGTTAAGAGGCAATCATTCATTTTCCAATTTAGAAATTAATTGTGCTTGCAAAATAATAATAGGCTTTTATAAAGGCTAACTGATTGTGCAATTCTTCTTTTTAACAGATTGAGCTTTCTTAATATAATTATTTGTATTATCAGAAAACGTTAAAATCAATTCCTTTATGTGTTCAAAATGTTCTGCATAAAAAAGAGTGTCCCAGCGTGTAATTATAGGTTCCGGCGGTAAAGAAATGTTAGAAAGTTTTTCTTTCTATAACTGGATTCGTAAATAAGCTTTTAGAAACACTTTTTTCACACTACTTAGTGAGGTATTTACTAGCAAAATTCATTACGGATTGTTTCGGCTACTTTGTTTAAACCGTGAGCTAGACGCGTAACATGAATTAAATTTCGAATAATACTTTTAATTGAGCGCCAGCTTTTACCATATACGGTACAGCATTGGATAGCACCAAAACAATTTTATCTGTTAGAACAATATCCGGAATAAAGAACTGCATTAGCATCTCATTTACAAAACAGACTATTGTTACATGATTGGTCTTATCATATTGGAAGCAATTAAATAAGATTTACTAGGATGTTCGTCACTTGAGCAACCAATCATCAAATTTGCAATATAGCGTCCACAACAATTCCGTGGTTTCATCCACTATGAAATAAAGATATTATTTTTAATATTTTCATTTATATGCCTTATGGTTTCAAGATAGACGTCATTGACATACCTTTTTTCTAAGTGTTCTTTCATCTGGCACCTGTTTATTTCTAATTTTTTTCAAAAACTATCGAAAACTAGAGTTTTGAAGCTTTTTAGCGGGATATTAGCTTTAACAAGAGCACTGCATAACGCAAAATTGAATTCTTCTTGACCATTTTTTTTAGATCTGAGAAAGTTTTGTTTTCTTCATTTTTGCTAATTTTCCTTTATGCAGAGCCGTTTCAGTGTGCTGCGTAACTTGAAATTTTCGTTCAAATGTAATCTAAAAAAAAATTTAAAAATACTTCATTAAAACTTTAAATGATATCAAATAGATATCGTATTACATTCAAGAGTATATTTCTTATTTTATTTTGTAAAAGTTAATAAATAATATGATTAAATTGTTTAATTACAAACAATAGAATACATGAATTAAAAATATGTAATGTAACTTATAATTTTTTCGCATGCTGTGCAAAATACACACTCGCCGGTCGTATAATAATAATAAGGCTTTCCATTCTATAAGAATATAGCCACTTCTTTCCGAAGTTTACTAATCCATTTCGTGGGGTGGATTAGTCCCCTTTTTGCTTCGTACGCTTAACTTCTTATAGTTTCTGGTGTGTTTTCGCTTTTTCTACTATTCTTCTCCATTCTACTCTATTGCTTGTTTTCTTCTTCCAGTCCTTGACATCCATCTTTTTTAAGTCTTCAGTAACTTCATCGCACCACCTCATCTTTGGTCTCCCCCTTGGTCTATTTGTCTCAGGTTTCCATGTTGTTATTTCTTTAACTATGCTTTGATCTCTTTTTCTCATTATGTGTCCCATCCATCTAATCCTCTGTGCTGCCATCACTTTCACTATATCCTCTCCTTTCAATATTTCCCTAAGTTCGTGATTCATATATTGTCGTTTTATCCCGTCTCCCCTATTATCGACCTTAACACTTTCCTCTCGAAGATTCTTAACTTTTCTTTTTCTGTCTGTGTAGGACACATTACTTCTGCAGCATACAACACTATTGGCCTAATGAGTGTTTTATAGATTGTTATTTTCGTTTGCAACTTTAGCTTTTTAGATTTTAGCATTTCCCGATTAGCATAGAAAGCTCTGTATCCTTTTTGTATTCTTTCCTGTATTTCTTCTTTTCTCTCGTTGTTTTGTGTTATTTGAGTTCCCAGATAGTTGAATGCCTTTACTTTTTCAATTTGATAGTTTTCAAACTTGACTGTTGCCCTTGTATCATTTTTTCCTCTCTTGCATTGCATGTATTTCGTTTTGCTTTCATTTATTTCAAGCCCTATCTCCTTTGATTCTTTGCATAGCTTCTTCCCTGTTTCCGTTAGCTTCTTTGGTGTTCTTGAGATAATAACTACGTCATCAGCATATGCTAAAATTTGTGCTTCCTTGTTTTTTATGCACCCTTGTACGTTTACTTTTCTTATTGCCTCTTCAATCATCAGGTTAAACAAAGTTGCCGACAGTGCATCTCCTTGTCTCACTCCTTTATTGATTTTGAATGCTTCCGTATGCCCATCTTCTGTTTTCACTTTAGCTTTGGAATTTCTCATTGTCATTTTTATGCAGCTTCTCAGTTTTCTCGGGATCCCCATATTCCTTAATACTTGTATTAATTTCCCTCTCTTGATATTATCAAAGGCCTGTCTGTAATCGATAAATACCATATGGATTTCTATATCGTATTCGTAACATTTCTCCAGTATTTGGAACATTACGTGTAGTGCATCGATGGTAGATCTCCCTGGCCTAAATCCCATTTGATAGTCCCCTAGTTCTTTTTCTGCATAACTCTTCAGCTTACCCTGTATTATTGAGGTGAATACTTTGTAAGTCGTGTTTAATAGAGTTATTCCTCTGTGGTTGTTGCACTGTTGGAGGTCTCCTTTTTTTGGTATAGTTATAATTATCCCCATTTCCCATTCCGTCGGCATCTTTTCCTTTCTCCATATCTCCCTTATCAGACTGTGTATTTTTCCTTGTAGTTTTTCACCACCATATTTCAGCAGCTCTCCATTTATTTCATCGCTTCCTGGCGTCTTTCCGTTTTTGATTTTTTTTATCGCTTCCATAGTTTCCTCTAGGGTTGGTTCTTCTACTGTTTCTTCTTCTTCTTCTTCAACTGTCTGTCCTCCTTCTTTTTCCTGTTCATCCTGGTAACTTTCTTCTTTTACTTCATATAACAATTTTTGGAAATGTTCTCTCCATATATCTTTTATCTTGTTTATATCATATTCGATTTTACCTGCTTCATTCCTTAGTCCTCTGTTTTTACATGTGTTCCTCTTGTTTTGCCTCTTCATTTGTTTATAAAACTCTTTTGTATTGTTTTTTTTGTAATTACCCTCTATTTCTTCCATCTTTTTCTGCACCCATTCATTTCTTTTTTGTCTACATGTCATCTCTGCTTCCCTTTTACATTCTTTATAATGATCTATGTCTTCTTCTTTTTTAGTTCTTATCCACTTATTCCTGGCTTTATTTTTCTCATTTATCTTTTCTTGACACTCATCGTCATACCACTCTTTTTTTATCTTGTGTTCCTTGTACCCGATAGTTACAGATAGATTGTTACACGTTCTTAAGATTATATCCTTAATTTGTTTCCATTCATTTTCTATATCCGTATTCCCTTTTCTACCTCTTTGTTTGTTTCCTTTATATACTCCTTTCTTCCGTTTTCGGTATATAACTTCTCTATGTTCCATCTCTTACATACTTTGCTCCTTTGGTTATTTCGATATTCCTGTTTTACTTTTGCAATAACTAGGTAATGATCGGTGTCTGCATTCGCACCCCTATATGTTCTAACATCTGATATTATGCTACTTTGTTTCTTCTTTATTAGGATATGGTCTATCTGCGTTCCTTTTGTTGCTCCTGGTGGCATCCATGTTTCTTTATGTATTCTTTTATGTTTGTACTTAGTATTGCTAATAACCATATTTGTTTTTGCCGCTAAATTACAGATTTTGCTTCCGTTGTCGTTTGTTCTTTCATGGATGGTGTATTTTCCTGCTACTTCTTTTATGTAGTTTTCTTTCCCGATTTGTGCTTTCATATCCCCTAGTATTATCAGTATGTCCTGTTTCGGTGTTTTTTCGTATTCTGCTTCTAAGTCGCTGTAGAATTTGTCTTTTTCCTCCTGATCATCTGCTTCTGTGGGTGCGTAGGCGCATATTACAGATACATTTACGACTTTTCCTTCCACTCTTACACTGCATATTCTTTCATTAATCGGCTTGAATGCTATGATTTTTAGTTTTCTATCTATTATAAATGCTGTTCCTTTGTGCCCTCGTTTTTTCCCCCCGGAATATAACAATTTAAAATCTTTCTTATTTATTTCCCCTAGTCCTTCCCATCTTATCTCCTGCAGTGCGGCGATGCTCACTCTATATTTTATTAGTTCCCTGGCTATCTCCATCATTTTACCCGGTGTTAGCATCGTTTTTATATTCCATGTTGCTATTCTAAACACTTTACTTTTAATTTCCTTTTTATTAATATTTTTATTGTTATTGATTGTGTTTTGTTTTACTTCTTTTCGATTTTCTTGTTCGTTTTTATTTTCCAATTTTCCTGGTTTTTCATCAGTTTTTTGGATTAGCATTACTTCTTTCACGCCCTTTGTCTTCTTTTACATATTTTATGCTTCTCTCATTTTTATCCCATTGGTATACCTGTATTATTATTTTCTGATAGCCAATTTTTACTTTATTTCCGATCCTTTTTTCTTCTTTAGCTGCTTCTATTATTTCGCCTTGAATCATTCTTTCAGTTTTCGTTAAATCATTTTCTATATAGATTTTTTTCGCTGCTAGTTTATTTTTACTTCTCATTATCATCCTTTTTTGTTCGAACGATTCGATTCGTGCTACTACGCATTTTCTTTCAGGAATTTTTCCTACTTTATAGGCTTCGATTACCTTCGCTTGCACTTTTATTTCATTATACAAAAACTGTTCTATCTTTTCTTCAATTTTCACTTCATCTACTTTCAGCCCTTTTATTATAATGTTTTTTCTCTTGTTTTGGTCTTGTTTTTCGCTTATTTCTTCCACTTTTTCAATTCTATTCATTAACTGTTGTTTTTCCTGTTCCCATTTGACCTCTTTTTCTTTTAATTGCTTTACTTCATCTTTTAATTTCTTTAACTCGTCTTTATTTTTTTGGAATTCTTCTTTCATCTCTTTTCTCATTTCTTTAATCTCTTGTAATATTAATTCCTCATTACTTTTAGTCTTCGTCTTCGGTGAACGCATGGTTTTTTTACTGTTTGTAAATATCTCCTGCTCATCTTCGTCGCTTCCGTACTGCCTTCTTCTTTTATTGCTTTCATCCGTTGTTTCTGATTCGCTCATTTTCCTGTGCTCGTTCTTCCCTTTCTTCCTTTTTCTGTGCTTTTAATGTTCCACCCGTTCGCGTCGAGTCAGCGTTCCAGTCTACCCGTCGAAAACCTGACTCGTATCGGCGTTTCGCTTCTATATTTACTGCTGTTTATTTAATACCGCACACCACGCTTTCACTTAAGTTAATGAGTTCATTAATTTTTTGACACTATTTTATCACATATATCAGTTCGCACTACTTTTTTTTATTTGATATCGGTTCTGACTGAATTCTGTTAATACGCTCCTGTTCGTTGTTTATTACCGCGCTTGACCGTGAGCAACCAGCTGTGCTCTTATCTGTCACTTTGCACTTTCTTTATCGCCGCGCCGTTTCCGAAATTTCGGTTTATTAATTCTTATTTTCTAGTCCTACCTTCAATTTACTGCTTTTTCGCTTCCTGCCCACTTGTTATATTTCATTTACACATCACATTAAATTATTATTCACTGATTCCTCGTAAATTTGATTTTATTTTGTGCCACTTATCTGCAGCTTGTTTGTTGTTGCCTGCCAGGACCGGACTCCCGCCGGTCGTATGGAGTTCGGAAATATTTTTTATCCATTCCGGAACTTAATTTTCTTTCACTTTCGGCATGTTTTAGAACGAAACTAAAACACAAAATTCTGCAGATCTGCTTTAATTGAAAGTTTTCGAACTAATGAACGAATGTTAATGCTTAAATTTTTGTGCAATGAAAGGAAGAATAGAGGCATCCATAAATTACAGAAAATTATCGTTTAGTTTCTTGGAAACTTGTCGTCACATTTTTATGACCATTTCATGGTTAAGCGGCAAGATGTTCGGTTTATTGTAGCTATGTTCTAAAGGAATGTATTATTGTTTTGGACCGTCTCTTTATACTAATATGGTATTTATAGCACCAAACCGTCCTGCCAAAGAATGTATTAAAAGAAAAAAATGGGTGCTGTGGCAATACCGGCAAACGACCAAATAATGTAAATGCTTTTTACATAATATGCAAAGATATGCATCAAACATCAAAATATGCATTATGCCTTCAAATATGCAAAATAAGCAAAAATTAATTGACACTAAATAATCACATTTAGTGTAATTCGTCTAAAAAGCAAAAAAGGCTGGTTAACTATAAAAAATAAAGAATATGCATCTTGCATAAAAACCTCTCTCTAGTATTTTTTTATTAGAACTTATACCTGCTCAACAATATACATTTTTATATAAGGTATTTCTAACAAATAATACTTAACAGAATAGAATAATGTGAATGGTAATTAATATCCGTTTGAAATAAAACTAAGGTTCACAGTCGGGGACGCGATGGCTCAGATGGTTCAAGCAGTCGGCGCGTGCAAGTTTGAGTGCTCAACCCATGGGTGTGTGTGAATGTCCTAGCAATTAAGTGTATGTTAGTGGGCACAATAAGCCCTTGCGGCTGCAGTGCCTGTAAGTGCGCAAAAAAAGCTTTACAGTCACTTCGGTTTAAATGTTGTTTGGCACTTGGTTTTCGCCACTGTCACTTTCATGTATGTCTTGCGGTAGCTTGCGTTTTAGGCGTGTATGGATATTTCTTTGGCATGGTTTGTAAGAGGTGGCAACACTGCAGTTGATAAGGTTCTTATGAAAGGTTTTGGTTAGCTTTGCAATGTGTTTTTGAATTTTGGGTAGACGTAGTTCACGGTGGAGCTGTTGACTTGTGATAAACCAGAGAACGTTGTCATTCGAATAATTTTATTTTGTACGACCTGGATTCGGCTTAAATTGGTTTTTAAAGTGTTAGCCCGTATCATACACCCGTACAGAACTAAAGGACGTATTAACCCTTAGTTAGTCGCGTCTAAAAAGTTACATAAGTAGTTGTGTGGGGTGTCAAGCACCCCAAATTTGTTTATAGGATTAAAACGCTATATACATGGAAAATCAGACTTTTATTAATGAGTATCTTTGAACTTACATATTAGTCAACTCTTAAAACTCTTTTTTAAGTTAAACAAAGTGATAATAAAGTTGGCGTGTAACGTCTTTTTTAGCATCTTTAACGTGTAACGTCGGGTCACTTGTGTTCGATGCTTAAAAAAATATTTAGTGTTCTAAAAAATCTGAAAAAAATCATGTTACCTTATTAACTATCCTGCTTTAAGGATGTTTGATAATTAAGCGCAATAAGGTGACTCGATAAGCAAAACAGAAATAAAACTAAGCGGAGCTGTGTAAACTATATATATTGGGCAAAATTATAATTAATCCTAAAGTAACAATTACACAAACAACGAAACTGAGAAAAATAAACGAACAATACAACTATACTTGAATAACTGCAAATATGGTGGGCGGCAGGTCAGCTGGTAACAAGGACGGCAGATTTCGGCGTGCTCTTCGTTGTCGGCTTCAATATTGAGGCACCACGGACGGGGCGGAATGTACAATAGGCAACAACAGGTTACCAACGGCTTCAATCGGGTCGGCTGGTTCTGCTCCGTCGCTCACGATGGTTCAACTCAGAATATTCAGTCTTGGGGTACCACGGACGGGGCGGAACGTACAATATGAAGCGACAGCGTGCAAGCACAGCGCACTAGAGCACCTGGTCGGCTGGCTTGCTCTGTCGTTCACGAGGGCCCAAATTGGAATGTGCCGAGCGGCGGTAAAACTCGTGTTGCGACGAGGATCGCCCGGCGGACAACAAAGGTCCGTCTGTGTTGGTCTGTGATGGGGGTGGCCTATGATATCTGCCGGCGGGCGTTTTGCTGTCGCAAACCGAAACTGCAGAGGGCGCCTGTTCTCTCGGTGTGCTTGTTGGTCCTTCGAGCCGGATGCTGTCCTTATCTGATCTGACAACGGCGTGATGCGGTATGTAATAACCCTACTCTGTCAATTCAGAGTCAGGCATCTGAGACAAATATCCCTGCGTTATATAATCGGCGATAGTTTTATTATAATTCTTGCGTAAGGTTGGCACGCAATCAAATTTACGCTGGAGCATAAGTAGACGACGGTGAGCCACCCCGCGTAAATTACCCAACTCGGAGGAGTTTCGTGGAAAAGGTAAATCGACAAAATATTTGCCGCCTTTAAATAAAATCGAAGAGTTAAAGCTTTTTCGCAAACTAATTCGTCTGGACTAATGAAACGTTGAGATGGAATTTCCTCTAACTCAAAAAATTCTGTAAACTTGACTCAATGTCAAAGTGAGCAAGTGCGGTAAACGACGTAGGTAGGTTGCGTCACAATAACATGCAATATCTCCCATAAATACGTAACCAAAGCTGGTTAATATAGCGTGGTGCGCGGTTACCTGAATCGACCCTATCTCGCAAATAAATATAAGAAAACAGTTGTGCAACAACAACAACGTCAATTTCTCCCGGTACGTTCCAAGATACATCGGCAAGTGGTAAATTATTTAAATATGACATATCTTCCATTTAATCTAATAAAATTTGCGGGAAGTTTGTAATACAGTCAACTACTAAAGAATGAATCTCTCTCTCTTCTTCTCTTCTCTCTTCCTCAGACTGCTTCTCTCCATTTTTGGATATAGTCCTCCCTCTTCTTTTTCCATATTTCCCTATCTCATGCTAGTATCATGCAGTTTTTCCCTGCTACATTTGCAATATCGTCGGACCATCTCTTCATCGGGCGTCCTCTACTTCGCTTACCTAGACGTGGCCTCCAATATAATAATCCATTTGTCCATCTTTCATCAGTTGTTCTTGCCATATGCCCAGCCCAGCTCCATTTTTGACTTGCTATTCTTTCTACTATGTCTGTTACTTTTGTTATTTGTCGAACCCATTTGTTTATTTTTCTGTCCCGTAATGTTACATTTAGCATTTTTCTCTCCATCGCTCTCTGCGTCTTTAATAGTTTGTCCACAATTCTGTTTGTGAATGTCATAGTTTCTACTCCATACGTAAGAACTGGCAATACGCATGTGTCAAAAATTTTGGTTTTCAGTTTGATTGGAAAACTTTTTGATTTAAGAATGCTCGACAGCTTTCCGAATGCTTTCCATCCAAGGCTTATTCTCCTGTCTATATCAGCTTCTTGATGTTCTTTTCCTAGTTTAAGAGGATGTCCTAGGTATATGTAAGAATTTACTTGTTCAACCTGTTGTCCATTTATTGTTATTTGTGCTTGCTGTAAAGTATTGGTCATAATTTTTGTTTTATTCGTATTCATTTGTAGTCCTACTTGCTTAGATTTTTCATGAAGTTGTTTCAACATAATTGTTAACTCTGTTTTATCTTTCGCTATCAATACTATATCGTTAGCATATCTTAAATGTGAGGTGGCGTTTTTATATATATTTTTTAGTAGTGTTGAATATCTTGTATCATACGGCAATCGTCTAAAGCTATTAATATAGATTCCATTTCAATAGTATCAAAAGCTTTTTCGTAGTCTAAAAAAGCTAGTGCCAATGTTATTTTATATTCGTTACATTTCTGAATTAAGAGTTCAATGCTTCGTTTGTTCCGTAACCTTTCCTGAAGCCCGCCTGTTCGACTGGCTGATAAGCGTCTAGTTTGCTACTTAGCCTATTTGTTATAACTCTCATAAATAATTTATAGAGATGAGATAGGAGACTAATTGGTCTATAATTTTTTTATGTCACTTTTGTCGCCCTTCTTGTGCAGTAGGATCACTTCTGCATTATTCCACGCCTCTGGGATCTTACCTTCTTCGAGACATTTGTTGAACAATATTTCTAATATGTTCAATAACGGTTTTCCAGCATTCTTTATTTGTTCGCTTATGATTCCATCTTCCTCCGGAGCTTTACGATTCTTCATTTGCTGCAAAGCCTTTTCGATGTCAAATTTCTTAATGTTTGGGATATCTTCGGATCCGGCGTTTATTATTTTGCGTCTTTTCTTGTCTTTACTGTTAGCTTTTTTGTATTTGTGTAGTATATAGTAAGGTGAAGAATTTTTCTGCTATTTCAGTAATTTCCTTCTTATTGGTTGTTTCTCCGCCGTTTGTTTTCTTAAGTTTGAATATATGTTTCGTCTCTATTGATAATTTAGATCTTAGAACTTTCATGCTGCTATGTTCTTCTATAGTTTTCTGTGTTAACCTTTCATTGTATTTGTACACGTCGTTTTAATTTCTTTTCTTATTATCTTATTTAGTTCCGTGTATTCTACCGTATTCCATCTATTGTTTTTCCTCATATTCCTTCATTTCTCGGTTAATTTTTTTGTTTCTTCACTTATTTTACTGTATTTGTTCGTCGCTGGTTTTATTTTTTCTATTTCACTTGTGGATTCTTTTATCATTTCTACTACGGATTTATTTATTTCTGTTATTGTCTGACTTTCATGTTGGTTTGTAATATTTTATTTCCTTTAAGAGTTACAATTGTCTTATATTTTTCATTTTGTGTATTCAGTATTTCTTTGTCAATTCGTCTCATCTGGCCGGTTTTTATTAATTTATATCTTTCTTTATTGACGTCAACAGTAATTTGTGTCCTAACCAATCTATGATCACTCCCAGTAGCAAATAAGTTTAACACAGAAACATCTTGTATAATCTGTTTTCGATTTGTTATAATGAAATCTATTTCGTTTTTAGTGATTCCATCTGGGCTTTTCCAGGTCCATTTGTTTTGACTCTTTTTCTTACAGAAGGTATTCATGATATATAGATTGTTTTGTAATGCGAAGTGTATCAGCATTTTCCCTCTCTGATTCCTTTGGCCATAACCGAATTTTCTTATGCACGTTTCCTGTTCTTCCTCCTTCTTTCCTATTTTCGCATTTTAGTCACCTATCATCATGGTGTAATATATTTTATCTTCTTCTCACGCTTTGATATCTTCGTAAAACTCTTCTATCTCGACGTCTGGATGTGAGATTGTGGGGGCGTATGCTTGTATTATTTTCATTTGATATCTCGAGTTAATGTTTAATACTAAATATATTACTCTTGTGGATACTGCTTGGATTTTAATTACAGTGTTTTTTACATTTTTGTTAATAATAAAGCCTACTCCTCCATTTGAATCATCATCTTCTCCTTTATAATAAAATGTGTTTCCACTTTTAAGTGTTATACACTCCTTGCCTCTTCTTGTTTCTGACACGCCTAGTATGTCCCACTTTATCCTACTCAGTTCCTCTTCTAATTCCAATATTCTGTCCTCTGATGCCAGTGACCTTACATTATACGTTGCCAGCTTCAGTTTATACTTTTGACAGCTTGTCCTAACCCAGGGATTACTTATCGCGCCCTCCCTCTTAGACCTTTTCCAATCGCTGTCATGACCGGGGGTCATCGGAGTGCTGGGGACTGAGGGTCGTTTGTATGCATATGTATTCATATTAATATTGTTGGGGGGGGGGGATTGGCTATTTAACTTGCCACGCTGGCCGTGCGGGTTGGCAAGTGAGAGGTGGCCCTTCTAACTCGGACCCTTGGTGCCACCGTTAACTTATTTATTCATAAATCTTCCGCTGCCATCCTTAGATTATTCTCCCTCTCTAAGAATAATCAGCTACGTGAACCTTATTCCTCTTATCTGAAGATAGCTTCACGCAGTCCCCTCAGCTAGTTTTGCCTGTGAGTCGACACAGTGTACCGGGTGGCGCTAGGAGCCATAGGTGAGAGTTAGGTTTTGCAGTGAGAACCAAGGCCTCTTATCTATACTCCTAATTCAGAGTATACGACTGGTAAGAGGATGAGGTACTATCTCTACTGCATCACCCTACACCCCTGGAAGCTTGAATATAATATTTATTGTTAGGATTAATCCGAGATTCTATTGTGAAATTAATAAAACCATGTACAGGTCGTGAGGTCATACCAACACCTTGTAAAGATGAATTACGTAATTTAATTATAAAAATGTTCAAGCGTTTAGGACAATCCATAATAATTAAATTAATTTGAGACCCGATATCTATTAAACACCTGACCACGAGCGTATCTCCATTTTACCATGCGCATAGATCTGCGCGATCGATAACAGTATAGTCGAACTCGGCGAGATAGCGGCACTAATTGTAAGAGACACGGAGCGAGTGACATCTTGAGGCAGTGTAGGTGTTACCGTATGCGCGGGCTCAGTTGCTATGGACGCACGGTTCTCGAAATGTGGTCTAGCCTCAACAAAAGGCTCAATCGGGCAATAATTTTTTACTTTGAAAAAGTACAATAAAGAATAATGCTGTTTTTTTACAAACAAGTTTTACAAACGTTACGTGATTTTCATTTAGTTACAGAGTGAGATAGACTTAAACAATTTACACAGCCGCGTTTCGGTTTAATTAACTCGAAATACACTTGCGGTGATTTCATATTTTTAAATTGAAAACAGTCAAACAGCTGATGTTCTCTGTCACATAGCGGACAACGCGTATTAAAAACCGGATCACTCGATACAAACGACTTGAGGTACTTTGCGTGTTACGGCTACGATTGTAAGCTGAACTGACCTTTGCGCGCGGCTTGGTCTGTGAATTATTAACATGCGAGCGCTCGGGTACTTTGAAATAATCTTGCATAAATGAAATAAATTCTTTATAGGAAGGTAATTCTTTTCCACTCACACTATTCTCAAATTTGCGAGCAAAAAACGCGATGGCGATAAATCTGTTAAAGGCATTCAAATCACTGAAAATTTTATTATTCGAATAGTTTAAAATATTCACTTTTCTACCGAATTAAATTTAATTAAATCCGGCGAACTTTCGTCTAAGCAGTTACGCAGTTTGTCTGCCTTTGCCGATGACTGGAATTTTACGCATCGGGGGCAAACTGTCCTATTCGGACCTGCCTTACGAAGCCACGTATCCCGCGTTTTTACCTAAACGTGACCGTGTAGTTGATTTAATTATTGACCACCATACGGTTCGAAGGACTAACAAATGGGGTAGCAGGCGTGTAAATAGCCGTGCTCTCGTGGCAGGATGGGAAGAAAAATTACGACCCAAAGCCGGGAAACGCGCGAGTCCAAATCGTCTCTAAATAGACCGTGCGAAAGTAAATGGGGGGGGGGGGGGAGGAGACTCTGACACGAAAACCAACGGGTAAATTGCAAATCGCTCATATGTACGGGCTTCGCACTGCTGTTTCTCCGATGTTTCCCTGATGGACACCGTAATCCACTCGCTTAACACCGGGCTTTGGCGGGATTTTATGATGCGCTCGAATGTGGAACAGATGCAGAAAGGCCTAATGAGACACACAATAGGGGTATGCGTATGAAAAATGCCTAGAAAATGGGAAACTTCCAAAATATACAAAGTTTTGCGGTGGAGCAATAATAATTAAGGTAATGATTTTTTTTATGGTCGATGGCGAATGCACAGGCTCGCACACCGAGGGAAAAGGCGCCCTATGCAGTTTCGGTTTGCACTCGCCGGCAGATATCATAGGTCACCTTCATCACAGACCAAGGGCGATAAGTCGCCACACCAAAAAAATTAATACCTTATCAGGGAGCTAATGTGAGATAGAGATGTTCTAAGTAATAAATATAACATGTAATATGGTAATCTGAAGATATCAAGCAACTATTAGCAGCAGTGTGAAACAATATTACCATTAAATAATTTCTGAAATTAACTATTATATTTCAGGTGAGTTAAATTGCGGTTTGATTACAGTATAAAGTTGAATCTAAGTTGTGATTATATTTACGTCGTAACAAATTACAAATATCCTATTAATATATATATATATATACACATACATATACATATATATTCCTCATGAGTTGACTCCAGCACAAAAGACAAAACAAATGAACACGGTCGAGTTGTGTTTTTGGATGACAATGCGAAGCCGCATCGTTCAGAGTTGACAAACAAGAAAGTGGAAGATCTTGGTTGGGACCGCGTTGATCACCCGTCGTACTCTCCGGATCTTGCGATCTTGCGATTTCCATCTATTTCGGTCATTGGAACACTTTTTGAGAGGCAAAGAATTTGAGGCCTCGGAAGAAATGCGTAAATCGTTGCAAGAGTTTTTCAATTCAAAAGATGCCAACTTTTACCGTCGAGGAATTGAAAAGTTACCGGAAAAGTGGCAGGAAGTGATCGACGTGGACGGAGAATATTCTGATTAGTTCCTACAAGTTATTTTTGTTCGAATTTATTCAATCAAAATACAAAAAAAAAGCAAAACGGCACAAACTTTTTCCTCAACTCTATATATATATATATATATATATATATATATATATATATATATATATATATATATATATATATATATATACGCACGCACGCACCAACACAAGTAAGCTAAAATATTGTTTTGTTGGGTTAGCAAAGTGTATAGCTTAGTGACAGGATATCTGACGAGGTTTTTACTGAAGTTACTCGGATTATACCATCTGATCCAGGAAAAGTCTCTGCTATAACGCCTAGTGGCCAAGTTAAAGGAGGTACATTATTTTGACCCAAGAGAACGACAGTTCCGATCGAGTGTGCACTACTTCTGCCGGACTTGCAACGTGTACAAGTATTCAACTCGCCCTTTTTTCCAATAAGACAATACAAGCTGATCTAAAAGCCTTTTGCGGCTTTTTTTTTTAGAAGAAAGCAAATACTTAAGGGGACTGAATATTTAAAAAATGGTCCGGAGTGAGCACATCCGGATGCGGATCTGATTATAAAACACTAAGCGATCGAGAATTTAAAATACCTTTTACTTGCACTAGCACGGTCAAGAGTTCCTCGTAAGTGAGCAGCTGCTTGCCCATGACTCGATACAAGTATCTTAACGCTTTTAATGTTAGATTCCCAAACGCCTCCGAAGTGCGGAGCGCCCGGCGGGATCATTGTCCACTTGCCATTGGGTCTTCTTGTTGTAGGAGTTGCGTTCTGAGGTCGTCTGCCTTGGTGATTTATTGATTCTTGGAAGTGTTTGCATCCCCTGAAGTTAGCGGGGTGATTTTCTCCGCAATTAATGCGGCATCACTTCGAGGTTTGTCACAGTTAGTGTACAAGTGATTTCCTTGCCGTGATTCTAATCTACAATAGTTTTTAGTGTGCCCTATACGTTGACATTTATGACATTGGGGTGATTTACAATTAATTTTTCGTGGCTCTACAGTTTTCTTTTGCATTTGCGGTTAGGAGTATTGCACAAACGGGCATAGACGTTTTATCTTTGTTTAAAAGCCTTGTAATTTGTATTATAGGGAGGTTGAGAGCTGCAAGCTCATCGCGTATTCGGTTAGCGAAATAGGGACGTTCTTTATAACTACCGATAGGTTAGTTGGTTTATAATCATTTGTTAGTAATGTTCGTATTGCTATAATCGTTGTCGCTTGTTAAGTTGATTTTCAGTGACGATGAATTGAGGGATGTTGAAAAATCACCCTCGATAATTGTTTTGATATCGCTTACAACTTCTTTACGGTTGACTGGGCCGTGAAGAAAGATAGACGGTATTTTAATTTGGGGTGACTAATTTTTTTTTTTTTATTGATCAGATACATAACTATTTACAATCTGCTGCAAAGCAATAAGTAAATGATTTACGTAAGTGTGGGTTTAGGTGGAAGTTGACGTTCATTAACGTCACTTCTGCTGTAACTTAATGTAAGAATACTAGTACTAAATCCGGAAGGGTAAGTCCAAGGTGTAGTGTCTTTTAAGTGTGCGGTTGTGTTCACTGCTATCTAGTAGGTTTAAAGCTAAATGATTGGGGTGCAATTCTAGTTTATTGATATATCTTTCACTATTTTTAACTATTTCACTTTTCACTAAACTTATTTTTAGGTCACTGTAAATGTCCGCATTGGTTATGTAGTTTGGTGCATTAGTGATGGTTCTGAGTGTTTTTGACTGGAATCTTTCAATTATCGAGATATTGGAAGATGAAGCAGTTCCCCATATCTGGATACCATACATCCACACGGGCTTGAATATGACCTTATATATTAACAGCTTGTTGTCGAGAGAAAGTTTCGAGTTTCTACCCAGTAGCCAGTAATGCTTGCTGAATTTTAAATTTAATTGTAGTCTTTTCTTCCACAAATGTGTTTTCCACGTAAGGCCCTTATCGAGATGTATTCCCAAATATTTAGCCGAATCGGCCTGCGGAATTTGCTGCCCATTGAGCATTATTGGCGGGCATATACCACGTCGTTTAGTGAATGTGACGTGCACAGATTTCGCTTCGTTTATTTTAATGGGCCACTTTTTAAACCAATCGTGAACAGTATTGAGCCTGTTCTGCAGTTTTGCTGATGCTCTAATTAGGTCACAGTCGGTAGCTAGCAGCGCAGTATCATCCGCGAACGTGGCGGTTGTGGTAGTTTCACAAGTCGGTAAGTCAGCCGTGTAGAGGAGGTATAAGAGCGGTCCCAGGACAGGGGTGACTAATTGACCTTTGCTTCCTTTCGGGCAGACGGCTCAAGATGTTCGGGTAAGTAATATTTATTACTTATGAGTAACAATTCAGGTTTCCATTGGTATTTCTTTTGTGAATCAATGATAGGCGGAGATAGAAGGTCTGAATTTCTTTTTTGAACGGACATGATAGCACGTGCAATTTACCTCCAGGGGGTGATAGTTAATAGTTGAAGGTGTCACTGCCTTTGGGGTTACGGAAAGAACTTTCGCGCGTCTTTGTGGTTAGAAAGTAAAGCGAGAACTCCGGTAAACATTTAACTCGGATTATCACGAGGTCGCTTGTTATCTTACGGCACAATTTGATGAACCGTTTGTTCATGGGTACTTCGATGCGCAGGGTTGCCCCTGGGCTAGGGGTCCCTTGTTTATTCGAAACCACTGATAATTGATATATCAGAAACCGAAACAGCGCAAAAGTAATAACTAATTAAATAAATAAAGGATTGATGTGACTTTTTGAGCCGACCACAGGCCCAGTTGAAACGAAAGCACGGGATAGCTCGGCACCCACGTTCTCACAGCATAAAGTCGCGAACCCGAATCGGGGTCATGAATTTTAATTTTGTTATTTTTTGCCGATAGAGGATTTCAATTCGCATAAATTTTGTCTTTCTTTTTTCTTCATTACCTTCAAACATCCTTCGAAAGCATCTTTAGATCTTTATCTCCAGTAATTTCGGTAGCAATGGACATAATAGCATCTGTATCAGGAAAAGAGCTGTATTGTTTGAATAAGTTCACCAATATTTTCACATTGATATCATCCCTTTCTATTCTAGCATCTGTCGAATCAATGTGTTGATGACTTTTAAAATAACTCCTCTGATCCATTTATATACTACTTTCAGTGGCACCACGTTTAAAAAGACCTTCGACTCTGTTCCTTTCATCAAGGTTTGCTCAATAGTCTGATCGCTAGCAATGCCGGAAAAAAAAATTTGAACGCCTTGATGTGAAATATCTTTCCGTAAATTTTTTAAACTCCGTAGGTTCCATTTTATACTGTAATTCTTTCATATCTTGCAGATAAATTTGTGAAGCCTTAGCATAGGGAAAATGTCCTGATGCATGAAATAATGGAATCATTAACTCAATACTATGTAAATGTAAGTTTTAATCTCCCATATGGTCGGCCGCAATAAAGTCCTTCGGTATTGTAACTATTCGAAAATAGGTTATCCATAGTTTCGACGTTTTATTTTGATTCTCAAGCTCAACTAACTTATTTTCAAAAATTGTAACAAGCCTTTGAAATCCTTTGTTTTCAGTTATTTCTGTATAGTTAAACATTTCAAAATCCGTGGATTTTTCTTCATCATTCAATAATTTACAAAATTCGTTTTGTGCTCCATAAGATTTTCAAAAATCAATTGTGAAAGTATGAGCACGTACTGCTCTAGCATACGCCCGTCCAGATGTTATGTGATCAATAGTATTTTCAGCATATATGGTAGAAAGAACTTTTTTTATCCCACTTCCAGCCATAATGTAACCAATGGATTCCATGTAAGACGTAAGAGTATCAAAAGAGCCCAACCTCACAACAAGCGATAGTTCATCATATAAACACACAGCAGAAGCTATATCCCGTACTTTCATATACTGAGGTTGATTGAACGTTAAAATGCATGTTCTCATACTCGACTCTTTTTATTTACGGAAGTTTTCATAGCTATGTAAATTGTGCTAGAGGTGCATTAATAAATGGTATAAAAATTATCAATGACATCAAAATCATGTGTATTGGTTAATAAATTCGTAAATTTATTCCATCCTGGAAATTTATTATTATTTTTGAATTTTAAATACGTCCAAAGAATATTTAATTACCCATTTGTAGTAAATTTTTTAATATCCGGTTCAACTTGATTATTGTGTTTGAAAAACCTGTTTCTGCAGAAGCTGGATATATTTGAACAGGGATATTCCCTTTTTTAACAAACTCAGATTCAGGTGGAAGAGTCTTCAAACGTTTGATAGGTCGTCGAGGTTGTATACCATCAGCTGGAGCAACTGTTTCAATTATTCCCATATAATGGAACGTTACTTTACCATCATTAATGTAAATATTGAAGTCAGCATTATCACCAACAAATTGAACAAAACTGCCAGGTTTTATTTATGGTAAAGTTAAAAAAGTTGGTGAAGCTTTATATAACGTGGCCTCTTTGTATGAAGCACAAAAGCCTGAAGAATGACATATGTTTATAACTTTTTTGGACCCAAATTTCCTATGAAACATCACAGCCAAAGCAATATGCAGAGGTGATAGAAATAATCTTGGTCACACAGCTGATAGTTTTGCATGCGCGATAGATTTACATTTCTTTTCATAACTAGAAATTGTTTCTATTTTATTTTTTTATCTTCTATTATTTTTGACAGTAAAAACTTTAAAGGTTTTGGAATTGATTCATCAATATCTTTAAGCATTTTGTCACTTAGTGTATAATTTTCATTATCGTACACTTGACCTTGTATGTCCCTTCTAATAATTTAGCTAGTCGCTTTCAATCTATGAAATTTTTCTTCTTCTTTATTATTATGTTTTCGATTGTACCAATTTTCTCTTAATACATCATGGATGATTTTTTTTGAAACATATAATAGTATTGGATCCAAATTTAGTTGAAATAACAAAATCATCGTCAAAGCGGTTTGTTACGACCATAAGTGGACTGTATTGTAATTTTAAATTTAAACAAAGGAACTTTAAACAAAAGTCAAGGTTTAAACACTAATCTTTGGAAAAGACGCTCTTTTACAGAAATGGGTTCGCTGTGCTGTTGGTCCTGGGGGATCCAGGAAGAGGAAATAAGGATGTAGGTGAAAAGATAGGACAAGTTACCCCAATCTTTACAGCGGAGCCGATCGGTAGCGTCTTTCCTGGTGTAAAGGTTCCTTCTTGATTCCTTGCCGAGTTAGATGCAAAGGAAAATCGGATCGAGTTTTTCTTACCTGCAAAATTTGAATCCCGAAATGCAATCGGGAAACAAGACGACCTCCGGGAAGAGGTTAATCTGGTCGGCCAAATATCGAATTTCGCCACAAAATCAGCTTTCAACGAAACGGCCTCAAGGAAATGGAAACTTCTGCCGCCAATCAAACACGCCTGCGATCTCTTGGTCAAAATGCCCTCGGCTTACGGAAAATTTAAAAGCCGGTCGCCCGCTTTCTAAAACTATCACAACTAAATTCAAAACGAAGAGAGCGAAAAAGAGGCAAGAGCCAGCAAGCCCCGCAGAGCGCGAGAGAAGAGATAAAGGCGAGCGCCCCGCGGCCCAAACCGCGGCCTTATATATCGCGCGCCGCGTATGGCAAATTGGCCGCTTCTATAATATACAGGAAGGAGCGAAATACGACCGACCCTAATTTAAAATTAAAAATAAAAGTAATTGGAGATTGTCGCGAACACGGTCTGTTAGTCGTTTTCTAATAGTTTTTCATCCGGGGTATGCTGTGTGAAACATTTTTCAACTCTTGCGTAGTAACTTGGCAGTCGTCATTCTCTTGTATGTACTTTTCTTTTCAACATTACGCATGTGAATAGAATTTTTAAGCAAATTATAACAATTGTATAGTTTGCTTCAAGTGTCTGTAAATCTATTATACCAGAAATTGTTATATGAATTTCTTGATACGAGGATCATTCAATAATTAAAGAGACAAACTGACCTGGAGAAAAATTGTTTATTCCTACAAAATAAGACTTTTCCTACTTTTCAACATAATCCCCATCAGCATTTATGCACTTGTCCCAACGGGTTACTAGCTTTTTTATACCGGCTGCAAAGAACTCTTTGTCTTAGTGTCGGAGCCAATTTCCCACAAATTTCTTGACATCCTCGTTGTCCTGGAACCTTTTCCGACGTAATGCCTCCATCAGTGGACCAAACAAATGGAACTCAGAGAGTGCTAAATCGAGGCTATAAGGGGGATGGGAAGTACCTCCCAGCCCATTTTATCAATGGTTTCACGGGTTAATTGAGCAACGTGAGGACGTGCGTTGTCTTGCTGGAAAATCACACCTCTCCTCTGAGATCCACGACGTTTCTCTCTCATGGCTGGCTTCACCTTCTTCAAAAATATATCTGAGTAGTATTGGCTGTTGATTGTACGCCGTTCCTCGAGATAATCGCAATATACCGCACCTTCAATGTCCCAAAATACCGTCAACATGCCTTTTCCTGCTGATGCTTGAGTTTTGAATTTTTTCCTGACAGGTGAACTAGTGCTTCCTATCCATGCTTTGCCTTTTGGATTCTGGCTCATAATAGTGAACCCACGTTTCATCTTAAAATTTGGTTTAGGAATTGCTCTCCTTGTTCATAGCGCTCCTTCAGCTCTGTGCACACTATCAACTTTATGTCCTTGTGCAGCCGCATCAACTCCTTAGGGGCCCATCTTGCACATGTTTTTCGCTACTTAAGCTTGTCACTAATAATGTTATGAACTGTACCAACACTAACTTAAACTTTTTCTGCAATAATTTCCACAGTGACACGACGGTCTGCACGAATAATGTCATCAATTCGAATTTCAAGTGAGGAAGTTGAAACTTCAATAGGCCGGCCAGAACGGTGTTCTACCCACTTGTAAAAATTTCCACGGTTCATACAACTTTCACCATACACTTTAGTCATTCTAGAGTATACATTAGCTGGTTTTTCACCTTCAGCAATCAAAAAACGAATCACAGAACGTTGTTCAACCAATGTGGAATTTTCAAGAAGACCCGACATCGTCTAACTTAATTTTAAGGTCATAAACAGTTGACCAATCAGATGATTAGAACTCAGCCCAGTGAGGCCAACTTAAGATCCTAAATTATCAAACTTGTACTACCAACAGTTTTTTCTCCACTCCAATTTTCCTCTTTAATTATTGAATAACCCTCGTAATAATCATTTTTTCTGTACAGCTATAAAATTCACGATGGAACTGCATCTCTTGACCTTATTAGTTTTTCCCATATATCTTTCTCCTCTCTGTTATGGATCACTTTGAGCACTTGCCTGATGCTCGTAGGTGCGGTACTTTATCCTACGTCTTGAATGGAAGTTTAGTCCAGGACTACAAAGTCGTCGGGTATAGTTAGTAGCTCAGGATATCTTTCCTTGTATATTTTAGATAAGTTCTTGTGTCATCGACATCGACCATCACTACCTTCACCATCTCGTCATTTTCGGACACTTAAATTTAATAAAATCGTTACTATTATTTTTTATCGTGATAGCACAACTCTTTAAGAAAAAAATGAGCCCAAATTCGTTTCTCTAGGACTATTTGTCGAGATGTTATAGCCGATTTTTGAGAACGCCTTTTTTTCGAAAAATCGATATATTTCGAAAAAAATTTAAGATTTTTTAATTTCGAAAAAACGTACTTTTTTGGTTTTTTGTTTGCTACATTTACAGCAAGTTGCAAGTCACAAACCATTAATTTGCAAGAAATACGACAAAAACAAAAACAGTCGATTTTCGATGGTTTTTTCGATATATCTCAACAAGTAATGCACCGATCGATATAAAACAAAACTGAATCGATAGATCTTTTTAATACCTACAACTTTCTAATTTAACATATTTTTGTACAAGCTTTATTTTTTTTTTATTTCCGAAAAACTGTTTTTTTCAATTTTACGAATTTTTTTGGTTATGAAGAACATTAGAGATCCACTGGAAAAAAACGCTATCTTTCTTAGAATTTTTTATTCTATACGACCATAGTTTTTGTTTTCTGTTAAGATTTTTGGGAAATTATACATTGGGCCGTTACCTATTGATTGGACTAATTATGTTGCATATGTTCTCGGGGGTTATTTTAGTACTTGTGTTTCTTTCAGTCCTATTCCTCAGTTCTTCCCAGTGTTCGCACTGGAACACTATATGTTCCACATCTTCTATGGCTCCGCCTCAGAATCTACAGTTTTCGTCCGTTGTTCTGTGTACCTTTTTGAGGTATGCCTTGAAAGCCCCATGCCCTGTAAGCATTTGTGTTAGGTAGTAATTTAACTGGCCATACTTTCCATATCTTGATGTTTGGGATAAGCCTTTTGGTCCACCTACCTCCTTCACTGTTTTCCCACCTTACCTGCCATTTGTTCATCATTATGTCCTCGTTTATTGTTTTATCCTGGTCAATAGCCCTAAAGTCAAACTCCCTTCGTTTTGCGATTAAGTCTAACGGCGGTATTGCAGTTATAACCTGTAGCGCCGCCGTAGACACTGTCCTTTATGGACATGCAATTCTAATCAATGTCGGTCTTTGAAGTGATATTAGCATGTTTATGTTCTTTTGGTATCTTAGGCCTTGTATCCAGACCGGCACAGCATACAGAAGTATCGACATCGCTACATTATTCAGTATTTTTCTTGATACCGTCCTCGGTCCCTTAACTCTAGGCATCAATATAGAAAGCTTTTTTGTGGCTGCTTGCGCCTTCCTCGTAGCCGAAGCAATGTGCTTTGTCCAGGACATGTTACGGTCTATGGTAACCCCGAGCTACTTTATTTCTTGTATTTGGATTGTGTCCTCCATAATATTGATTTCCTGTATTTTAACTATTTTTCTGCCGGTTACAAACATGGCCTCTGTCTTTTGGACGGCTACCTCTAGCTCATGTTCTCCCATCCATTCTAAGATCTTATGGATTGCCGCGTCTTTTTTGCTTTCTATACTTCTCTCGTCTCTTCCTGTTATGATTAGTATGAGGTCGTCCGCGTAGGTGACTGTTTTGCACCCAAACGGTAAGTTCACTCTTAGTACTCCATCATGTAGTACGTTCCAAAGTAATGGTCCTAGTACAGATCTTTGTGGCACCCCACACGTTATTGTGTACCTGCTGTTCTGGTACACGAGTTGCCTGTCTTTTAGGTAGCTCTTTATTATGTTAATGAGGTGTCCAGAGATCTGCCTTTCCTTCAGGCTTCTTATTATTTGTGGCCAAGAAGCCGTGTTAAAGGCATTTTTCACGTCCAAGGTAACTATTAGGTATAACTCCCTTTGTCTCCAGTTGCCTTCGCTGGCGCTCTTGGCGTAGCCCACGACCTCCCTAATCGCCTCGATCGTGGACCTCCCAGCGTGAAATCCGAATTGGTTTTCGGACAGGTTGGTTCGCAATGGAATACGACATGTTCCACGTCCTCTATACTACCGCAGAATCTACAATTTTCAACTATCGCTCTGTGGACCTTCTTAAGATATGCCTTAAAGGCCCCATGCCCTGTAAGCATTTGTGTTAAATAATAGTTTAACTGGCCATGCTTTCTATTTTTCTATGTCCTAATATATGGAATAAGCCTTTTGGTCCATTTGCCTGCTTCGCTATTGTCCCATCTTGCTTGCCAGTTATTTATCATTATGTCGTCATTTACTACTTTATCTTGGTCAGTGGCCCTAAAGTCATAAGCCCTTTGTTTTGCAATTAGGTCTATCGGCGGTACTGCAGTTATAATCTGCAACGCCGCTGTAGACGCTGTCTGATATGCACAGGCTATTCTAATCAGTGCCGGTCTTTGTAACGATGTTAGCATATTTATAATCTTTTGAAATCTTAAGCTTTGTATCCAAACCGGCACTGCGTACAATAGTATCGACATTGCAACGTTGTTCAGGATTTTTCTCGATGTCGTCCTCGGTCCATTTACTCTTGGCATCAGCCTAGCAAGCTTTTTAGTAGCTGCTTGCGCCTTCCTCGTAGCCGTTGCGATGTGGTTTGCCCAGGACAAATTGCGGTTCAAAGTCACGCCAAGGTACTTTAGTTCCTGCTGTATTGGAATCGTGTCCTCCATGATGTTAATTTTCTGCATTTTAACTGTTTTCCTGCCGGTAAAAACATAGCCTCCGTCTTTTGCACGGCTAACTCTAGCTCGTGCTCTCCCATCCATTCAAAAATCCTATGAATTGCCACGTCTTTTTTGCTTTTTATGCTTCCTTCGTCTCTTCCCGTTATAATTACTATAAGGTCATACGCATAAGCGACTGATTTCCACCCGAAAGGTAAATTCACTTTTAATACACCATCATATAGTACATTCCAGAGTAACGGACCTAAAACAGATCCCTGTGGCACACCACACGTTATTGTATACCTGCTGTTCTGATACGTTAACTGCCTGTCTTTTAAGTAACTCTTAATTATGTTAATAAGATAACCTGAGATCTGCTTTTCCTTCAGACTTCTAATTATCTGTACCCAGGAAGCCGTATTAAAAGTGTTCTTAACTTCCAAGGTAACAATTAGGCATAGTTCTCTCTGCCGCCAGTTGCCTTCGCTTGCGCTTTTGGCGTAGCCCACGACCTCCCTAATAGCCTCGATCGTGGATCCCCCAGCGCGAAACCCGAATTGATTTTCGGAAAGATTGATTCCGTCTTCAAGCTCTCGATTCAGTCTATTCTTGATGATTGATTCATATAGCTTCGCTATTGTATTAAGAGACAAATAGGTAGGCCTATATGTCCTATCTGTTGTCCTACCAGGTTTTGGGATTAATACTAGCCTAGCTGTCTTCCAAATTGTTGGAAAGGTATTTGCAAGCCATAACTTATTGAGTGTTTCCATAAAGCTGTTTGGACTCACTTCCACCGCCAGCTTTAGGACCTCAGGGGGTATATCGTCGGGCCCCGGCGCCTTTCGATTTTTAATCTTTTTAGCCACGGCTAGTATTTCCTCGTTGGTCAATAGACTCCTTGGCTTCTTCCCTTCCCCACTGTGTCACATCTCGTCGGGAACAGGTTGTTGATTGTCCTCATAATCTCTCCTTGGCCTCTATATATATATATATATCCTATTTTACCCATCACTATTTGGTATCCATTACCCCATACGTTTTTGTCTATTTCTTCGATAACCTCGTCCAATTATCCTGATCAATTCTTCCGGACTATTATGTATAAGGGATTTTTCAAACCCCGTTTTTAGTTGCTCCCGAAGTATTTGCATCCTAGCTGGATTCAACACCCAGTCTGTCTGTTCATCCCTCATCTCAGTTCTTTGGTCTGTTATTGTATAAGTTACAGCCCTGTGGTCATTAAAAGTTTCCTCATCTAGTACTCTACATCCATTCATATTGTGCCATATTTCCACTGGTAAATGTTACGTCTATAATTCTACTCGAATTCTTCCTTACTAGTGTAGGGTGGTCGCCGATGTTCATGGCAACCAAATTATTTTGGGCTGCCCATTCCTCCAATTGTTTCTCCTCTCTCGTCTCTTGGCATTAAAGTCCCCCCCCCTATTATATACTTAGCTCCTAAGTCTTTTGATCTTATATTCTTTATATTATCAGTCAGGTCGTCTAAATAATTAGAGTAAGTATCTATGCTGCAGTTTGGGGTTATATAGCATGACATGATGTAAATCCCGTCCGCTTTCCCCCAGACTGCTCCATTAATTTTCCCTACAATACTTTTACTTTTGCTAAATACAGCTACATCCACTTGTTGTCCCACGACCCATCCATGTCTTTTTTTCACATATTTTTTATTTGGTTCCGATACCATCATTGTATCTACATCTAGTTTACTGCAGAGTTAACTCATGGCGTCATGGGCCACCCTGCTCCTATTAACATTTAATTGTATCACTTTCAATTGTTGTATTGTTTATGTTTCCAGGTTTGTCTTCTTTATTCGTGATTTCATTGCTTGCCCCTTTCTCCTTCTCGTTCCCGTCTTCACTTTGTCTCATTGTTTTTTCCCTGTTTGTTTCATTACTAAGTAATCTTCTTCTGGTACCTCTGTAGTTATCTCCCGTTGTTCTTGTTTTCTCGTTCTCCTTTATCCGTATTAAGGCATTCTTATACTTTTCGCAGTTTAGTGTGCCCGCAGAATGTCCCTCTACTTGACATAGCGAGCATGCAGGAAGATTTGGACATGTTGCACTGATATGTCCCTTTTGGCCGCATTTATATCAGCAGCCCATGCGGTCTGTTCCCTGGCATACGTTTACCCTATGTTCGTAGCTCCAGCTCCTTACGCATCTGTTAACCTCAATACGCTTCTGTAGGGTGCACAGCACCATTCCTACCCTGATTGTCTTGTCCTGCATGAGCTTTGGTGTTAGTTCTTTAGGTACTCGAACACTAACTGTAGCTGTGTCCCGTGCTGTCGGTCTTATAGCACTTAGTGTCCAGTTTCCGTCCGGTTTTGCTCCGATCGTTTTTGATACTGCCTCTATAATATCTTCCTCCGTGACTTTCGCTTCCATCCCTCTTATATATACCGTATCAGAGTCTCTTGCTAGATTTAGTCTCCTAACGTTCATATTCGTGTCTTTTTTTATAACTTCTTCTAGCTGCTTGAACTTACTAGCTTGTTTGTTACATGTAATTAGCAAGTTCCCTTCCTTGGTGCTGCGCATTGATCTAACAATGTCGCTAGCACCCTCTCCTTTGACGCTTTCTTTAAAGCTATGTAGAACTTCCCTATAATTCTTTCCTTGGCTATACACCACCATCGCATATGTATTTCCCGCTCTGTTCGAAGCTTCTCTAACTTCCTCTGCATATATGTATATGTTTTGATGTGTGTTGTTGAACACGCTTTGTATCATTTTCCGCATTCTGTTGGTCTGCATATTGTTGATATTATGTAAGGCTATACTAGCCGCCTGGTCTACCTTCCTTTTTAATTTAGTTAATTTCTCCCAAATATCTTTCTCGGTTCCGTCATGGCTTATCTTTACTACCTGCCTGATACTTCGGGGAGCTACGTCCCTGTTGGTGCCTCGAATGTACGTCGCTTGTTCCATCACATCAAAACTCTCCTTGATACTTGCCAGTTCAGGATACCTTTCCTTATACATCTTTTGAATACCCCTATTCACGCCCTGGTCTGTTGGATCGACGACTACCTTAACCACTTCGTCTTTGGTATTCAAGGGGTTTCCTTGTATGATTTCCGTGTTTCTGTATATTTGATCATCCCATCTTAACTCTGCTATCTTTATCCGTGTTTCTTAGTCCTCCACTCCTTCAAGGGAGCGTATTATTTTGTACCCCAGGAGCTGGACTTCTAGAGCGTCCAGTTCCTTCTGCCTTTTTTCAATCCTCTCCCATTCCTCTTTGATTTTTCGCTCTCTCTCTCTCTCTCTTTTTCTCTAGTTTGCTGTTTTCTCTTTCCGGTTTTTGTTGATTTTCGTTGTTAATTTCTCTCTTCTGCGGACTTGTTTGGCTATCCACATCATAAGTCGGCGTTGCTACTTCCTCCCACTTGTTTTTGCCTAGCCATTGTTTTACTGTTTTCATCGTTCATCGTTTTCACCAGTGTACGCATCTCCCACTTTCCGCTTCTTCGGTACTGTCAATGAGTTACACCTCCTATGTTTACTTTGTAGGTTCAATCTACTATAACTTCCCAGTGTCATTTGCTTTTCTTCCTTTTCCATACTGATAACATCCGCTACCCCAATGTCCGATTTACGTTTAAATTGTTCTTCCATCTTTAGTCCCACGAGATGGGTCGATATAAAGGTCACCCCCAGGGTAACGCCCATTCCTGAGGGAAGGCATTATATACTGTGGGGTGCACCAGGTACCTCACAGGGTTTAGAGGTGCTCTCCTCCTTTTTTATAGAGGTTTTGTCCTCGTGGGCCGGCCGGTTAAGGCAAGCCTCCCAGTCGCAGGTTCCCACGCAACGTATCAGTAGTACGCCCTCCAGCGGTTGTTGGAGCGTGGGCTGCGGTTACGGTTTTAAGCGGGGACGTGGCGTTCAGGTTCCTAATTAACCTAACCTAACCTTTTTTTTTGTTTCCGCAGGGGAAATGCATTGAATTTCATATCCGGCCGGCGTCTCAAAGGATGGGCGGCGGGTTATGTGGGGCTCTCCTTCCCTGAGGGGGATGGCCTACCCACTAAAACACCTGCGATGTTCCTCTTCGTCGCCCCACAGCCTAGATTTTGCGTTGAGGTCTCCGGTGACCAAGGTTGGTCTTGGGGCCTACCTCCACACCGCGTCTTTTACGGAGTTGAGGTAGTTCTCGAATTCCGCCAGTGCGCGGTTTGTTGAGAAGTATACTCCCACCACGGTGTACCTTCCCCAGTTTTCCACGACGTAGCCGTGGCCTCTCTCTTTTAGAGCTAGTTGGCCACGTCTGGCTTGAGCGTCGAATGCCACTACCCTATCCGCATCCCCGACCCAGTTGGGCCGATCGGGGACGAAGTATGGCTCACAAGCCACTGCCAGGTCTGTTTGCCACTCGGCCGAAGACTGCAGGAAAAGATCTTGTGCCCCGGCCGAGTGGTTGAGGTTCGCTTAAAGAAAGTTGGGGTTTACTGGCATGTTGGTTCCCCGGCTTTCTCCTGCGACTTGTCGCCTGTCGACGTTGTTGTAGAACGGAGCGTCCTTTTGCCCTTCGGCGGAGGTGGGTTGCAGGCGCTTCCCCCCATGAAGTGCCTGTGTGGTTTACCGGCCTCCGCACAGCTCTAGCACCCTTGCGCCTGTGGCGGATCGTCTAAACTTTAGGCCTTCGAGGCTTAGTTCCTCTAGCTTGATTCTCGTCTCGGCCTGCCGCATTACCTGGGCGTATGTCACCCCTCCCTTTGCCGCTTTGGGCTGTATGTTTACCACGATTGCGGCCGATCGCGAGGAGGCGAGCCGAGGCTTGTTCGAAGCTGCTGGTTTCGGGGCAGTTCGTGGGGCAGTCCTCGGAGCCTTTGCGGTTGCCGTTACTGGTGCCTCCGAGGAATTGGCGCCAGAGGTCTGCGGCTTTTTCTTCTTTTTCCTCTCAGACCTGGGAGTGGGCGACGAGGGGGGTTGTTCGGTGGCCGGTCCTGATGGCCCCGGGGGCGCCGGTTTCTTCCTGAGGAGTTTCGGTCGAGGCTGGGGCCCCGTAGGGACCGCCGCGGTTGAAGGACCGAGGTCTGTTGCTGCCTGAAGTGAGCGTTGGGCGGTCTTGATCCGGAGACGCTCTTCGATTTCCTCCAGGCGGGTGTTTACGAGGTCGCCCACTAAGGAGATTATGGAGCGTTTCGTCTCCTCGAGAAGCTCCGCCATCGACGGAGCCACAGGTGTTGCTGCTGGTGCTGCCGGCGGCGTTGCTGGTGTCTGCGACAAGGACAGTTTCCTTGCCGCGTTTAGTTCGGCAAACTCCCTTCGGTGAGCTTTGAGCTCTGCTTTGAGGGAATCCACCTCCCTGCGCAGCCGGGTATTGTCCGCCACGGTTCTGCGGGTTTCTGCAAGAGTCTATGAGCTCTTGTAGGTGAACGCTGTCTCCTTCAGCTGCTTCACCATTACCCCCTTTAGGTTTTTGGATTTCCTGGCAATGTCGATGATGGTGGTGAAGCTTACCCCCGCCACGGCCTTCATTTATTCTGCGGACATTGCCATCGGGACTTTGCTGTTCGCCGGGCTCTCCGTGTCTGACTCGCTTTCCAAGGTGGTCCCCTTTGGGGCCGCAACTCGGCTGGAGGCAGGAGCTCCTTCCTCTTCCGCGTCCGAACTGTCCTCTGCGTAGTTCGGGGTAGGCAGACGGCGTTTGCGCCTGGCGCCTCCCACGCTGTCATCGTCGCTGTCCCTCTCCTGGCGATTTTCCGCCCGGTGTCCTGCGCCCAGTCTGTTAGGGTAGCGACGATTTCACTTGTCTTTGGGCGTGTCCTCGCAGCGCGAGTCTCGTGCTCCGAACTGGCTGGGCTGGCCGAGCTCTTCCGGTCTTTCCTCTCCTCCTGTTTTGCTGTGACCGCACGTGCCCTGGTGGCGCGCGTGTCCTTCTCCTCTGCTTTCTCTATCTTTGTTTGTTTGGTAATTGGACTCATATTATTCCCACGAGTTTGGGGAAAAACGGTCCACCTGCACGGAGCCCCGTGCAGGTAACCTGTACACTCGCCAGGTCGGGCTGTTTGGCGAGGATGGCCGCTAATGGCTAGCCATTCCTGACTACCACCTGTGGTAGGCGGTCAACACCGCGCAAGGTTCCCGGAACGCCCGGTATTGACCCTTTGGGGATTTTAGTGAGGTTTGCTCCTCTTGGTCCGGCCGGTTAAGGCAAGACCCCTACGTCCAATCGAGCTGCGAGACATGACCACAACACTCGAGGGACGCATGTTGGCCGGCGGGGACTAGTGCCTCTCTGACCGCACGCGCATTGTGTCCGGTCAGACCCGCCAAGTCCGATTCACCGAAGACTCCGGCCCGAGCTAATGCCCCGGCGACCTTGTCTTCGGTTCTCGAGCCTTCGACCTCCGTGCTGCACATGAGCCATGGTGTTGGTCGTCATGTGCCCTCGGGGAGCGCTGCCGCTCGTCTCGGGACAGACGCAGCGCAGCCTCATAGACAGAGAAGACGCCTACAACCTACGGCCGCCCGATACGGGTCAGACGCCGACCACACTGCCGCCGGATGCCGGACAGACGCAGTGCGGATTTCCGACTTGGGACCTTGGCTTCGCCCGGACAGAACCGGGCTACTGAGCTCCCCCGCCGCGGCAAGGCGAGTCCCATTGGGGAGAACCTAACTAAACTAATATAACCTCACCTAACCTAACTAACTTAACCTAACCTCACTAACCTGACCTAATTAACCTAACCTACCTTTTTTTCCGCTTGCCAAATCCACCCGGTACCGCGTTAGCATTACTTCAGTTGGAGGCGGGTCTCCACTATATGCTACTTAGCATTCCTAGTGTCGATGTTTACTTATTCCTTCAATATAGTTATGCAAAGTTTAGTTATCTCGGCCCAGTTTTCTTCGCTTTGAGTCATGACATTACAGAGAATCTCAGGTGTAAGCCTGCTATTAATTTTCCTCTCAGTCTCCTTCTTAGCTCCTCCATTTGTCACATTTAAATATCGAGTGTTCTACGTCCTCTGTGGTTAAACAGTGGTCGCATCTATTGTCTTTGGTTTTTTGGAATCTATACAGATATGCTCTGAAGTTTCCATGTCCTGTTAGTACTTGTGTGGTATAGTAGTTGAGCTATCCTATCTTTCTAGTGTACCACATTTTTATCTCAGGGATGAACCTTCTGGTCCACGCTCCTTCGTACGTACTGCGCCATCTCTCCTGCCATTTGATTAACATGTTGTTAACATTATTGCTCTTTGTTTGCCCCATAGTTATAGTGTCGCATTGACGTTATTAGGTCAATAGGTGGAATCGACGTAATCACTTGCAGAGCCGCTGTTGACACTGTCCTGTATGCGCAGCAGATTCTGATCAGTAGTGGTCTTTGTGTTTTTACCAATAAGTTAACATTCTTTTTGGTCTTTAGTCCCTCTTGCCACGCAAGAACCGCGTATAACATAATAGATGTGGCCACCCCATTAAATATTCTCCTTATGCCGGTTTTAAGGCCGTTTATTCTGGGCATCAGTTTAACCAGGCTCCTGGATTTCTCCTGCGCTCTATTTGCAACATCTCTTATATGTGCATTCTAAAATAAGTGGCTGTCTAGTAACTCCCAAATACATTATTTGTTTCTTTATGGGTATATGGGCTCCCATAAACTGCATACCTTTATTAGAAACTTCCCTACGACCCGCCATCATTATCACTTCTGTCTTAGCCGGTGCCAGTTCTAATTCATGTTTAGTCATCCAGGCAGCAACCTCTTTTAAAACTACTTCCGTCTTTGTCATTTGGCTGTATGTTTACCACGATTGCGGCCGATCGCGAGGAGGCGAGCCGAGGCTTGTTCGAAGCTGCTGGTTTCGGGGCAGTTCGTGGGGCAGTCCTCGGAGCCTTTGCGGTTGCCGTTACTGGTGCCTCCGAGGAATTGGCGCCAGAGGTCTGCGGCTTTTTCTTCTTTTTCCTCTCAGACCTGGGAGTGGGCGACGAGGGGGGTTGTTCGGTGGCCGGTCCTGATGGCCCCGGGGGCGCCGGTTTCTTCCTGAGGAGTTTCGGTCGAGGCTGGGGCCCCGTAGGGACCGCCGCGGTTGAAGGACCGAGGTCTGTTGCTGCCTGAAGTGAGCGTTGGGCGGTCTTGATCCGGAGACGCTCTTCGATTTCCTCCAGGCGGGTGTTTACGAGGTCGCCCACTAAGGAGATTATGGAGCGTTTCGTCTCCTCGAGAAGCTCCGCCATCGACGGAGCCACAGGTGTTGCTGCTGGTGCTGCCGGCGGCGTTGCTGGTGTCTGCGACAAGGACAGTTTCCTTGCCGCGTTTAGTTCGGCAAACTCCCTTCGGTGAGCTTTGAGCTCTGCTTTGAGGGAATCCACCTCCCTGCGCAGCCGGGTATTGTCCGCCACGGTTCTGCGGGTTTCTGCAAGAGTCTATGAGCTCTTGTAGGTGAACGCTGTCTCCTTCAGCTGCTTCACCATTACCCCCTTTAGGTTTTTGGATTTCCTGGCAATGTCGATGATGGTGGTGAAGCTTACCCCCGCCACGGCCTTCATTTATTCTGCGGACATTGCCATCGGGACTTTGCTGTTCGCCGGGCTCTCCGTGTCTGACTCGCTTTCCAAGGTGGTCCCCTTTGGGGCCGCAACTCGGCTGGAGGCAGGAGCTCCTTCCTCTTCCGCGTCCGAACTGTCCTCTGCGTAGTTCGGGGTAGGCAGACGGCGTTTGCGCCTGGCGCCTCCCACGCTGTCATCGTCGCTGTCCCTCTCCTGGCGATTTTCCGCCCGGTGTCCTGCGCCCAGTCTGTTAGGGTAGCGACGATTTCACTTGTCTTTGGGCGTGTCCTCGCAGCGCGAGTCTCGTGCTCCGAACTGGCTGGGCTGGCCGAGCTCTTCCGGTCTTTCCTCTCCTCCTGTTTTGCTGTGACCGCACGTGCCCTGGTGGCGCGCGTGTCCTTCTCCTCTGCTTTCTCTATCTTTGTTTGTTTGGTAATTGGACTCATATTATTCCCACGAGTTTGGGGGAAAAAACGGTCCACCTGCACGGAGCCCCCTGCGTGCAGGTAACCCTTGTACACTCGCCAGGTCGGGCTGTTTGGCGAGGATGGCCGCTAATGGCTAGCCATTCCCTGACTACCACCTGTGGTAGGCGGTCAACACCGCGCAAGGTTCCCGGAACGCCCCGGTATTGACCCTTTGGGGATTTTTAGTGATGTTTGCTCCTCTTGGTCCGGCCGGTTAAGGCAAGACCCCTACGTCCAATCGAGCTGCGAGACATGACCACAACACTCGAGGGACGCATGTTGGCCGGCGGGGACTAGTGCCTCTCTGACCGCACGCGCATTGTGTCCGGTCAGACCCGCCAAGTCCGATTCACCGAAGACTCCGGCCCGAGCTAGTGCCCCGGCGACCTTGTCTTCGGTTCTCGAGCCTTCGACCTCCGTGCTGCACATGAGCCATGGTGTTGGTCGTCATGTGCCCTCGGGGAGCGCTGCCGCTCGTCTCGGGACAGACGCAGCGCAGCCTCATAGACAGAGAAGACGCCTACAACCTACGGCCGCCCGATACGGGTCAGACGCCGACCACACTGCCGCCGGATGCCGGACAGACGCAGTGCGGATTTCCGACTTGGGACCGCTTGGCTTCGCCCGGACAGAACCGGGCTACTGAGCTCCCCCGCCGCGGCAAGGCGAGTCCCATTGGGGAGAACCTAACTAACCTAATATAACCTAACCTAACCTAACTAACTTAACCTAACCTAACTAACCTGACCTAATTAACCTAACCTACCTTTTTTTCCGCTTGCCAAATCCACCCGGTACCGCGTTAGCATTACTTCAGTTGGAGGCGGGTCTCCACTATATGCTACTTAGCATTCCTAGTGTCGATGTTTACTTATTCCTTCAATATAGTTATGCAAAGTTTAGTTATCTCGGCCCAGTTTTCTTCGCTTTGAGTCATGACATTACAGAGAATCTCAGGTGTAAGCCTGCTATTAATTTTCCTCTCAGTCTCCCTTCTTAGCTCCCTCCATTTGTCACATTTAAATATCGAGTGTTCTACGTCCTCTGTGGTTAAACAGTGGTCGCATCTATTGTCTTTGGTTTTTTGGAATCTATACAGATATGCTCTGAAGTTTCCATGTCCTGTTAGTACTTGTGTGGTATAGTAGTTGAGCTATCCTATCTTTCTAGTGTACCACATTTTTATCTCAGGGATGAACCTTCTGGTCCACGCTCCTTCGTACGTACTGCGCCATCTCTCCTGCCATTTGATTAACATGTTGTTAACATTATTGCTCTTTGTTTGCCCCATAGTTATAGTGTCGCATTGACGTTATTAGGTCAATAGGTGGAATCGACGTAATCACTTGCAGAGCCGCTGTTGACACTGTCCTGTATGCGCAGCAGATTCTGATCAGTAGTGGTCTTTGTGTTTTACCAATAAGTTAACATTCTTTTGGTCTTTAGTCCTCTTGCCACGCAAGAACCGCGTATAACATAATAGATGTGGCCACCCATTAAATATTCTCCTTATGCCGGTTTTAAGGCCGTTTATTCTGGGCATCAGTTTAACCAGGCTCCTGGATTTCTCCTGCGCTCTATTTGCAACATCTCTTATATGTGCATTCTAAAATAAGTGGCTGTCTAGTAACTCCCAAATACATTATTTGTTTCTTTATGGGTATATGGGCTCCCATAAACTGCATACCTTTATTAGAAACTTCCCTACGACCCGCCATCATTATCACTTCTGTCTTAGCCGGTGCCAGTTCTAATTCATGTTTAGTCATCCAGGCAGCAACCTCTTTTAAAACTACTTCCGTCTTTGTCATTAGTTCTTCCTCCTTTTTATCTGTTATAATGGCCGCCAGGTCATCGGCGAACACTATCATCTTGCATCCTTTCGGTATCTCGAGTTCTAACACCGAATTATAGAAACAGTTCCACAGCGTGAGCCCTAAAATTGATCCCTGTGGGACTCGACATGTGACTTGGGTAGTAATGTCGTTATACCTAATTACCCTGTCGTGTAATTTTTGATGATTTCTATCAGGGGCAACGATATACCCCTTTCTCTAAGGCTCTCTATTATTAGGCCCCACCCCGCAGTATTAAAGGCGTTCTTAACGTCGAATGTAATGACAAGACATAGTTATTTATGTCTCCAATTAGCCTCCCATGCACTTCGCACATAAGTCGTTAGGGCCTTAATAGCGTCCACTGTCGATCTACCCCGCCGAAAGCCATATTGGCTATCTGCCAAACCTTTCCCATTTTCTAACTCATCATTTAGTCTTTTCTTTATTATGTGCTCAAAGATCTTGGACATTGTGTTTAACAAACTTAACGGTCTGCACTTAACTCCCGCATTTGCACTATATTTAGGGATTAAGATTAAGTTGGCTATCTTCCAACTATCCGGAAAAATCTTCATAGTCCATAGATTGCAATACAATTTAAGAAAAATGTCTGGACTGGCTTCCACCGCCAGTTTAGCCACTTCTGGTGGTATGCCATCAGGCCCTGCAGCCTTGTTATTTTTCAGCATCTTTGCTGCCCCCATTAGTTCTTCTATCGTTATGGCCCATAACTATTATGGTCTTCTAATTTTTCATTTAACTTCATGGGTTAAAAAATTCCTTTTCCTGCTATCCCTAACGCTTCATAGACTGCTGCATGAATGGAGTTTATCATAAAATCGTACATTTCTCTGGGCGATCCTTGCATATGTAGGTCTAATTTGTCTAAAAACGTGTTTCATATAACAGTTTTATACATACTATTCTGGTATAGTAACTATGTTTTATAGCAGTACTGTTTTATTTCTTGTGGCTGTTCATTGTTTATATTTGTTTCGTTTTTGTTTTTTGGTATACCATTACAGATAAATTTTTCCACCACCATATGATGGTCCGATCCACATTCTCGTTTACGGTAGACTCTAATATTTTTTACTATTAATAGTCTCTCTCGTTTTACTAGGATCAAATCTATGATTGATTTTAATTTCTGCTAAGTTGTTCCTAGGTATACTTATCTATATTTCTATGTCTGAAGAATATGTTTGCTACCCTACATAACTCGATCAGCCTGTCCCCATTATTATTCTCAACTTTTTTGCCGTACTGTCCTATTACTGGCTTATTTCTCGCACTTTCAACTTTATAATTTATATCACCGTGTTTTTACTTTCCTTATCCTATAATAAGGAAAGTAATGTAATCGGCGGAAATTTGACATCCCCAGTTTTTCACATTCACATTCACTGGACGAAATATAGCCTCGAGAAATTTATATTACCGGATAGATCAAACCGAGACGAACAAAAAATTACAATGAAATTTTTTGATCCGAGGTCAAATAAATAAATTATAGCCGATTAAAAATTAATTAAACGGACCAACCACAGCGCGCTCGGAGAGTTACCGGGCCGACTGCGGGAGGACGGGGGAGAGCGCTTAGCCACTAGGATGGAGCACGCAAGCGATAATGGGGAAGACTGTGCGGGAGCTCGCACGGTTATCTTCAGTGACGTAGCAAAATTTTAAGTACGAGTCAATTATTGTCTTGTACTGTTTATTTTAATCAGCTTTCGAGTGTTAGACTCGCGCTTCGTCCTTTTTTAAAATAACAAATTCCGGGACGAGAGCAGTGCAGGCCCGAGACCATGGACCCGGTATAATCTTATAATATAATTGTCTTATCTCCCTAACTTTCTTTCTTTCTTTCTTTCTAAACTTATAATTCTATCTCCTCCTAGACGCTTCAACCGATTTCCTTGAAACTAACACACCACATTCACAACTATATTCGCTAATTCGGCGCAAAAAATCAGCCTTATAACGTTAACCGTTTTTGAATTATTTAAATATTTTGATTATTGTCGCAGAAACATGTGGAATGTTCTACACGACTGCCTGGCGTCTAGATTAGGCTTCGTTGACGAAACCTGCGAGGCCCCAGCTGGTTTAATATATATTTGGTTCTCTGGTATATAATAATAAGGATAAGAACAGTCGTGTGATGTTCACACTAGATTTTTTGATAATATTTTCTAAAATGCTGTCTAGTTTGTCAAAGAAGTTATTTTTTTCTACATTTGCATCGTCATTAATTCCATATATCCCAATTATTGTAATTGTTTGTCCAAACATCTAAATTGTTATTTTTATTAATCTTTTGTCTATTTCTTCCCATGATTGTATTTTATTTCTCCTTTTTTTTAATTAAGACTGATGCTCCTGCCTTGGCTCTCTCACTTTTCGCTACTCCGATCCATATATGGGAATAATTACCAATTTTTTCTTTTTCTTTTCCCCCTTTTTTTCGTTTCAGTCAAGTTACATTTAGTTTTATTCTCTCTATGTCTGTCATTACCTATGTTTCCTTTGTATATTCCACGTGGCGATCTTTGTCTTTTTTTGATCTTGGTTATTCGGGTTTGTTTGCTAAAGTTCTTTGCATTTTTGTAGATACAGAATGCCCCCCCCCCCCGGTATTTCTTGGAGCTCCCTCCTTGAGAAGTATGGATTTTCACGGGGGGATTGTTTATATATTTAACGAGTTTCTCAGTCTTTTTGTTGTTTTACGTGGGTTGAATTGCTAGTCCAAACGCCACAACCCTCCTCCTTTATCTAGGCTTGGGACCGGCAATGACGTCATTAAGCTACTCATAAGGCCAAGGCCAAGGTTTCTCGTGTATTTAGCCCTACGTATTTGTTATTCAACTTAAATTTCTACATCATTTCTTGACTCCTTTATCCTAGAAATTATTTTCTAGTTTTATCAAATGTATGTATTTATGTTAAAAATAAATACTCATACTTTTTATATCCCTTTTTGTAGTTAATTTAATTAGCTTTTTTTGTTATTACTATAATTGGTTAATAGGTGCCATATCCTCTAATTTTGCACTGAAATCACTGTTATACTGTGACCAATAATGTCATAGTTTGATGCTTTTTATATATATTTTTAAGTACTTTATAATACTTAGATTTAAACTCTTCGTTTTAATTTTCTAATGAAGCATGAACATTTATTATTATTTTCTTATAAATTCCTCTTACCCTAATCCTCCATATTTTGTTAGATATTGCAGTAGTCACAGCTTTCTTTAATTTTTATCATAATAAATCCCTTTTCATATTTATCATTTTATAATCTCTGCTATCGAAAAATAATAGTTTGCTAAATGCAATATATTGCAGTAACATCTAATAATTAAGGTCTAGAAAATACTGTTTGTCTTTTTAGGAAAACAAATAAAATCGAATAATAAAGTTATTAAAAATTTTGCACAAAAGTTCAAATACTAATTAAATAATATGAAGGATACCAACTGCAATAGAATTCTAAAGTACATTGGAGTTCCAGAAGATTATACCTCAGTTCATGTGTTCTGCGACGCAAGTAAAACTGATGCTACAGTGGTCTCTTTGCATCTATGGAAATCATCTGGAGTGCAAGTCAAGCTGTGATCTCAGGTGAAAGAGGAATTGAATTCACACAACTTTGGTTTTTATTTTGGACGGATTCAGCCACAGAAAAAGGGCGGATCCAGAGAAGCGCAGATTGGGCCACTTCCGTGAGAAACCGGGTTTGTAAGATTCTTTCCCTAACTAAATAAAATGACTGGAACTACGTGCTTATAAAACATAATCCAGCTGATGTGTCCTCTACAGGAAGTAATCTAAGGGAATTACTGGAAACGAACTGGTGAAAGGGGCCAAACTGGTTGAAGATGAATCTAAATGGATATACATCAGAAGAGGTGGTCGCCAATTACAATGAAGAAATTATGGAGGCGAAGAAAATTACGTCAGTAAATGTCACTACTGTGGAACCCTGGTACAGCTCGAAAAGATGTAATTCAACAAATATTCCTAAGTAGTTGATGTGGCTTAGATGTTTCATTTTCTACACGATATGAGGAGATTTAAAGCGAAGCAGAATTCGAAACGCATATCCCTTTGGGTTCATCGTAGTTGTTTACGCTGGACTTATGTTCTTGAAGGAAGCAGACAAAACGTGGTTTGCTTTATGAACGTGTGTCGTTTCTACTTAGTCTACGAAGATTTATAGCACGTAGAGAAAATCCATCAGTTGCCTATTGCGCCACCAGCTTTGTTGGAGCAAGGAATAAACTGAAGGAAATCGATGAGAACAAGTTTAGGATGGAATCAGGCGAACGCCTCTTTCAACGGAGTTTCTCAGTTAATAACAGGTGGTGAAAGCTGGGTTCACCATTTTGACCCCGAAAACAAGAAAGCTGAATGAGTAACAAAAATCACATCTATGAAAAATTGCTTTTAGTTTTGGATAGAAGAAAAGGAAATGAAAAAATAAGTAACTAGCATGACTATCATTCAAAAGAAAGCTAGATAAATGTTTGGAGAACATTACGGCAAAGCGATGGTTAGTTAACAAATAATTCGGGTAGCGATCATCGACTTTGCACGAATTATGTTCATTAACCGATGATCCACTACATATTTTAAACGTATTATTAAAGCGCCAAACCGGCAGAGTGGTCCAGCGATTGAAGCGCGGACTGCAATGCTGACGGACCCGGGTTCAATTCCCGGTGCTCTCTGATGCCTAGCGGGTGGCCTACTCAGCCACTAAAAATATTTGAGTATCTGCGTTCTCTCGAACAAGGGGTGGGGTTATAGTCGAGGTTATTTTTTCGAAAAAGTTCTCAGTCCATTTTCTCAACGTGGTAATTAGGAGAAAAATAGTAGAAATGAAATGTATATGTTTTGGAATTTATGTCCAACTTGGTGAAAGAAATTCATGAAAGTGCCGAATATTTTAAATTTTTTTTTCGAATTACGTTTTGTCAAACGGCTTTCCAACAGAACTTATACTCACAATTTGATCGGCAGCAGTGAATGGAATGCCACATCCCGGCATCCGTTTCCACGGTCCCGGTGGCTTGTACAGTAGTCGATCCCGTCATTAAACGGCACCATTTGCTTGCCACATACCGGCATCCGTTTTCACGGTCCCGGCGGCTTGTACATTGGTTGCCTTTGCTTGCGCCATCCACTATACTTCGCTTCATTCCGGCATCCGTTTCCACGGTCCCGGTGGCTTGTATAGTAGCGGTCGGTGTTTACCAATACCGTCGCCTTGCGTGTGCGCCCATCCTCTATACTTCGCTTCATCCGGCATCCGTTTCCACGGTCCCGGTGGCTTGTATAGTAGCGGTCGGTGTTTACCAATACCGTCGCCTTCCGTGTGCGCCATACTCTATACTTCGCTTCATCCGGCATCCATGTCCATGGTCCCGGTGGCTTGTATAGTAGTCGTCTATACTTCGCTTCATTCCGGCATCCGTTTCCACGGTCCCGGTGGCTTGTATAGTAGCGGTCGGTGTTTACCAATACCGTCGCCTTGCGTGTGCGCCCATCCTCTATATTCGCTTCATCCGGCATCCATGTCCATGGTCCCGGTGGCTTGTATAGTAGTCGTCTATACTTCGCTTCATTCCGGCATCCGTTTCCACGGTCCCGGTGGCTTGTATAGTAGCGGTCGGTGTTTACCAATACCGTCGCCTTGCGTGTGCGCCATCCTCTATACTTCGCTTCATCCCGGCATCCGTTTCCACGGTCCCGGTGGCTTGTATAGTAGCGGTCGGTGTTTACCAATACCGTCGCCTTGCGTGTGCGCCCATCCTCTATACTTCGCTTCATCCGGCATCCATGTCCATGGTCCCGGTGGCTTGTATAGTAGCGATCTGCAATTACCTATTGCTAGCCACATCCCGGCATCCGTTTCCACGGTCCCGGTGGCTCTTATAGTAACGGTCTCAGTGTACCCACACGTCGCCCCGCGCGCCATCATCCCTTTATACTTCGCCACGCCCGGCATCCGTTTCCACGGTCCCGGTGGCTCGTATAAGTATAATAGCGGTCTCAGTGCGCCCGTACGTCGCCCCATGTTTTCATTGTATCTATTGTTCTTGTAAATATATATACATCTATAAGCTGACGGCCATTTCTACTAGAACCCTCTTAGCTCCCAACGTGGCCCCATTGTAAAAGTTCTCCTTACAACTGGCGCCCGACGACGGACCACAAGAGTGGCTTCTAACTCTGACGCCTAACGGCGTCCCCACCCTAACACCTCTTTATATAATTGGCGCCCAGCGTGTGGCTTTTTCACGCCAAAGTTATATCTCATTATAACTGGCACCCGACGTGGGGCCATTATTAAAGAACGGTTGTTACATTTTTATTTATTGACAATTTTAAATTTATAAATCTGTCAGTCGGAATTTACTTCCAACGTGTAAAATAAAGGATGTGAGAAAAATGTAAAATTTATATGTAAAAACAGCTGAAAAATCGAGACCAGAACTTTCAGTTAAAATTTGAGTCCTTTCTTCATCAAAATAGATATGATAATTGTTTTTACTTCGTCGAGCTGCCCCAAATTAAGTAAAAACGGATTTTTGTACATGAAGTATAACTCGAGATAATTATGATTTTGAACCCGCGCGAACAGTTTTCGCCGAGCTGCGCGTACTAAGATCGTATGTTCAAACATAAACAACAATTTTAGTCCAAGAAGGTTAAGCCAACGGCAAAAATTAAATTTGGGTCACTCGTCACAAACCACTGTCTGGTTGTTTGTGTCTTACGATATAAAATCTAATCCTAGTGAAAGCTTAACTGGAAAAGATGTTTCTGACATGTTACATTACTGTCTTCTAGTACTATTTTCCTTTCCTTTTATTATTTTTGTAATTAATTACAGGTCTCTCCACACACCTATGAGGTTTCTAAAATTAAGACTAATCATTGGAAAGGGAATGCTTACAAAATCCGTATTCTGGTAGGCTGGACAGATCGGTGATGCTTTCAATGGATAAAGAAGTATCCGTACAGGATCACAGAGACTTAGATTACCCAGGAGATAAGGGCTTAGTGAAGATTCAGCTCGTTAAAACTGCAGTGGTTAACGAATACCACTGCGGGACGATGTGGCAAGCACCGCGCCTTAGACGACCACTATTACCGACTGAGTAGGCCACCCGCCAGGCATCAGAAAGCTTTGGGAATGAAACCCGGGTCCGTCCGCATCGCAGTCCGTGCCTCAACCACTGCAGTGCGCTGGGACCATTCTTGCGGTATATAATTAAAAATAAGTCTATGCCATACCACGTAACCTTACTCAGTGATTTTTTTGATTCTATGTATGACGTTCGTTGTTGATTTATTGTTTCTATATCCCAATTGATAATCTCCTAAAAACGTTTCGCGTGCTTTGTAAGTCTGCTTTTTATGATCACCTTTACAATCTTATACGTAATATTTAATAGTGTGATTGCTCCGTAATTTGTACATTTGGATAGGTCTCCTTTTTGGTATGGGCTTTATTAGTCCAATACTCCATTCTTGCGGCATTTCTTTTGTCTATATATTTCTATTAATTTATGAATTCTTTGCTGCAGTTCCTCTCATCATGTTTTATCATTTCAAGACATACATAGGTGCTTTCTGCTGCTTTTCTATTTTTCATTTGTTATATGTTCTTGTACTTCTTCTAATTCTAGTACTCTTTCTAGGATTTTTAGTTGTTCTTTCGGTTTATTTTCCTCTTCTATTATGATATGAATTTCTTCATTATATAAGTTGTTAAAATAATTCTTCCATTTCGTCAGGTGTTCCCTTGTTTCTTCGATTGTTTTTTTATGTATTGATAGAATGTCACCAAGTTATTCTTTCTATTTACACTTTCAGTTTCTTCCATCTATCCATAGTTTTCTTCCTTTTGGCATATTTTGTTTGCTTCTTTTGTTTTTTCCTGATAGTCTATCCTGTCTTGTTCTTCCATTGTAACGAGCCATTTCTTCCTAGAATTATTTTTTTCATTTATACAAATTTGGCATTTTGTATTAAACCAATATTACCTGCCGCTTCTACTATTGTGTTCTTGATTTCATTCCAGTTCCTTCTATATGTTGCATTTTCATTTTTTTTTATTTCCTTGTTTATTTTTGTACTATTGTTTCATCTTTTAGTTTATTTTTTTTTGATATTTCTTATTTTTATCACTAGGAAGTGGCCTGAATCTATATTTGCACCCCTGTACGTTTTTACGTCATTAACAGATTTACAATGGTTTCTTTTCACTAATACGTAATTGATTTGATCTTTTTCATTCGGGTGCATCCACGCAATTTTATGTAGTCGTCCATTCACAAATTGGCAGCTACTGGACTGCATAATATTTGTCCATTGTTATTCGTTTTCATATGTGCTCTTTCTCTCCATGCTATTTCTTCTTTTCCTACCTGTGCGTTAAAGTTTCCTATTAACATTACGAAATAATGTTTGTACCCTTTTTCAATAGTCTCTTCGCGTTTGTCATAAAATGTGTATTTCTCATTTTCGTCTGCTATCTTTATTGGTGCTTATAAGTATATAATTGATAAGTTATGTGGTTTTCACTTTATTCGTATGTACGAAATTTTTTCTTTAATGAGTTTAGATAGCATCACTTGTTTTTTCTGTTTCCATTTTACTGTGAATGCTGTTCTTCCATGTCCTTATTTGTTTTCATTTGCGTACCAGATCGCACTCTCCTTTGTCTATTTTTCCTATCCTCCCCATCTTATTTCTTGTAGACCTGTTACTTCTACTCATCTTATTCTTCCTTTCGTTATTAAAATTTGTTTTTCTTTCGCTTCTTTTCGTGCTCATGTCTTAATCATTGCGATCGTCAACATTTCTTCCTCACTCTTTCTTTTGTTATTTTCTAATTTTTATTCTCATTCTTGTTGTTTGTGTTACTTTACACTTTTTCCCTTTGTTCGATTGTTTCTGGTGGCCTTTCACTGACTGTCCTTGTTCTGCTCTCTGTCTTCATTTCTTATTCTCCTGGCTCTGCTTTTTGCCATTTCTTACAACTTCAACAGTAAATTTTTCTTTACTATAATCTTTGTTTATGAATACTTTTGTTGTATTGTACATAATTTCTGTTTTCTCGTCGCCATTTTTCATTTCCATGAACATTGGTCTGCCTTTATTCTCTTTTATTTCTCCTATTCTTTTAATTTTGCTTACTGCATTCACTAATTTTACTTGTACTTCTAATTTTTAACCCTTTGCACTCCGTTGTCGCCGTATATACGACATTTAAAATATGAACTTTAAATCCACTGTCGCCGCTATGGCGACACGCTTTATTTGCTTATTCGGCACTTTTGTAAAAAAAACACTTGAGTAAGGGAAACAGTCTGTGTTTATATTATCTGTAACTATGTTTATATCACAATATGCGTTGCTTTTTGATTCTTTTCAAAACGTAGTCCCTTACGTGGTACAGATGGAAAGTGAAACTTTTGAACAAAACTGTGAAATAAGCAATGTGGAAGATGAACTCGATTTTGTGTTGCACGGAGATAATTTGAGTGAAATATTAGTAGACGATATTGGGAATAATTCAGGAACAGATAGTGACGATAGTGACATAATAGTAGTGAGAAGAAAACGAAGAATTCAAATTATTGAATCGGATTCCGAAGATGAAGTTGTACCTGTAGACAACAGTGGATGGACCGATATTACAGGAAGTGATATTCCCTTACAAAATATAAACTTTGCAACGGGAAATAAAGTTCCAGGACCGCAATTTTTCAATATCGACGAACCGATACAATTTTTCAAATTGTATTTCACGGATGATCTCGTAGACAAAATTATAACGGAAACGAACAGTTACGCCAAAAACAAATTGAGGAATAAAACTCTTAGCAAGAATTCCATATGGCATACGTGGCGCGATACAAATAAAGAAGAATTCTGGCCCTTTCTTGGAGTCATCCTCAATATGGGCACGATGCCTTTGCCAAATATGCAGGACTATTGGTCAACCAACAATAACACTAAAATACCATTTTTTTCAAATGTATTCACAAGAAGACGATTCAACCAAATATTTTGGATGTTACATTTGAAACAATAGATCCTCAGAGGATAGACATTCGAACACGTATTCAACGGGTCAGTAATTTTTTAGAATACATCAATTCCAAGTTTTCCGAGTATTTTATACCGGGTAAAAACATATGTGTAGACGAATCGGTTATCAAGTTCAAAGGTAAAATAATTTTTATAACTTATAATCCTAATAAGCCTACGAAGTGGGGCATAAGAATATACGTTTTGGCTGATTCTGAAACAGGATATGTATACAATATTCTTCCATATTATGGCAGTATCATCTCCGAAAGTCTTATAAAACAGGAATTACCCGTCAGCGCTAGGATTCCATTGCATTTATATGATAGATTATTGACCAACGTACCAGATGCACAAGGTTATCATTTATTTACGGACAGATACCAGTATACCGTTGGCAGAAGAATTGTTGAAAATGAAATGTCATCTGACAGGGACATTGAAAATGAACAGAAAGGGAATACCTGATTCGATAAAGAAAGCCAAATTTTCCGAAAATAAATCTGTTGCTAATAAAAGGGGGAACGATGTTAATGTCTTGGAAAGACAAAAGAATAGTAACGCTATTGAGTACCAGTGATAGCGCTGGATTTATGACTAAAACAATATTTTTAAGAGGAGGCGAACAACAAGATGTGAATAAGCCAAAAGTTGTAGTGAATTATACAAATTCGATGGGCGGTGTTGATCGCGCTGATCAATACGCCTCCAGTTACTGTTTTTTAAGAAAATCCCTTAAATGGTGGCGGAAAATGTTTTTTTTGGGCATGGAGATGTCTAGTATATATTCATATATATTATACAAAAGTGTGAAAACGAGTAGAAACGAAAAGCCACTATCGCATTTGAAGTTCGTAAAGCGATTAGTTGATCAGCTGGTAGGCGACTTCCAAGAATATCGCACAAGACCGTCAACTTCAACATCTGAAGCCAGGTTGGACAAAAAGCTCCACATAATGCGAAAAGGCAACAAAAGAGACTGTGGGAGTGTTCCAACAGACAAGAAAAAGGGCAAAGACGCGAAACAAGCGAGTATGGTGCTACTTGTCCCGGAAACCCCCGCATGCACATGGGGGATTGCTTTGAAAGATACCATACCATGCGTAATTTCAAAACATAAAATTTTTATTTTGTTAAAAGAAAATAAATTAGGAATTATTTTACATAATGTTATTTAGAAATAAATATTTTTTTTATTGCAGCAACCGTATTTTTCTGTTATATTATATACATTTATAACTATTATAGTGGTGGAGTTGCTGGTATCTCTATATGAGTCAATAGGTTGGAGTGCAAAGGATTAAAATACTTTTTGCGTTTTGTTTCCTAGTGTTTTCGCGTCTTCTTCCCCCTATTTTTCTATTCCATATATAACCAAATTCGTCTTACTGTTGTCTCTTTCAAGTATTTCATTTTTCGCTCAATTTCGCCATTTAGTTCTTGAGATTTTTGATTTCTTCTTCTTCTTCTTCTCCTTCTATATAGGCAATTTGCCTGTTTTTTTTTAAGTTATGCCTTCTCTACGTAATGTTGTCACTCCATCTTTTGCGCGGTCCGCCAACGCTTCTTCTTCCTAGTAGTGATTTGTCCCTTGCTATCTTCACTATTCTATCGTCTGCCATTCTACTTATGTGATTGTTCCATTATTTTTTCCTGTTCAGTGTCAATTCATTTATCTCTTGCACGTTGCATCTTCCTCTAATTTCGGTACTTCTTATTCGATCTCTTAGCGTGTTTCCTGTTATTCTTCTCAATATCCTCATTTCGGTTGTTTCCAATAGTCGCTGCGTTTTAGTTGTGTCCGGTCTCGTTTCTGATGCGTATGTCATTATTGGTCTTATAGTTGCGTTGTATATTCGAGACTTTGTTTCTATATAAATGTGTTTATTTCGCTATATTGTATTATTGAGACATCCTGCGATTTTATTAGCTTTTTGTATTTGATCTTTAACCTCTTTTTCTACATCTCTATAGCTAGTTATTTTGATACCCAGGTAATTTATTTCCATGACTTGTTCTATGCTTGCACCGTCGATTTCCAATTTGCATCTAATGGGTTCTTTGTTAATTACTATTGTTTTCGTTTTCTGTGCTGAGATGATCATGTTAAATCTTTTTGCTGTTATATTGAATTTGTTGACTAATCTTTGCAGATTGTCTTCGTTTTGGGCTATTAATACTGCGTCGTCGGCGTAACATAATATCTTGATTTCCTTGTTCCCCATTCTATATCCTCTTTCTTCGTTTACTTTCTTAATAATCTCATCCATTATTAGATTGAATAATAAGGGCTTAACGAATCTCCCTGTCTTATTCCATTGCCCAAGTTTATTGGTTCCGTAAGTTGTCCATTTATTCTTGCTTTCGTTTTGTTGTCTTTATATATGTTCTCAATTGTTTTGATGATGTCTATGTGTATTCCTCTATTATATAACAGATGGATTACGTCACCTAGTTTGACTCTATCAAAAGCTTTCTTCAGGTCGATCATACATAAAAAGGCTGGTCTATTGTATTCAATTGATTTTTCATTTATCTGCCTTATCACGAATATTGCATCTGTGCATGATCTTCCACTACGGAATCCTTGCTGTTCATCGTTCAGAGTTGTCGTTTGGTTTATTTGTTTGCATATAATTCTTGTTGTTAATTTTAATGTGGTGTTCAACAGGTTGATCCGTCTGTAGTTCTCCGGTTCTTTCTCATCCCCTTTCTTGAACAGCAGTATCAATATGCTTGTCCTTCATTCTTCTGGTATTTGGTTGTGTTTTATTATTTTATTAGTTAGAGTTGTCAGCTGTTTCGTCATTACTGTTCCGCAGTGCTTTAACAGTTCGTTCGCTATTCCATCTTCTCCCGCAGCTTTCCTGTTTTTCAGCTTCCTTAGTGTTTCTTCTACTTCCTCCGTGCTTATCGTAAATTGTTCGTTTGCTCTAATTTCTGGGTTGTTTCGCTCTGGTTCTCTTTGTGTTGGTTGTTCATCTTCGTATAATTTTTTTAAGTAATCAATCCATGTATTCTTTTCTATATGTTTTGCATCTATTAATTCCTTCACCTCTGTTCGCTGTCCTCTTATAAAACGCCACATTTCTTTTTGCAAGTCGTAAAAGTCGTGTTCCATTTCTTTTGAGAAACGTTCCCAGTGTTCGTTTTTAGTTTTTCTTACTAGTGTGTGTGTTTCATTTATTATTCTTTTATAATTATCGTATGGTTGCTGCGTTTTGTTAGACATGTATTCCAGGTATGCTTTTTTTTATCTTTACATTTTCTTTAACTTCCTCACAGAACCAGGGTGTTTTTGCGTTTGCAAGTTTTGTTTTGTTTATGTTTGCTTTTCTTTCTCCTAGGGATTCTTTAGCTGCGTCTAAAATGTTTGTTTTTATTTTCATCCAACTGTCTTCTATTCCATCACTTTCTAATATTTGGTTCTTTTCGCTTTTTTGGGTTAATCTTTGTTGGTATAAGTATTTTGTTGAATTATTTTGTAGGCTTTCGATTCTTATCTTTGTGACGTATTCTGCTTCTTCTTTTTTGTTATGTATATATGTTTTCATTCTGATTTTACTCATTATTAACTTATGGTCGCTTCCTATTTCTGCCGATGTTAATGCCCTTACGTCTAGAATTTGTGAAGGGTGTAGTTCCCTATTTGTCAAAATATAGTCAATCGTAGATCTACGTCCTCTAGTGTTCTCAAAGGTGTATTTGTATTGCTCTTTGTGATGGAAGAATGTGTTGTTTATACGTATTTCGTTTGTGCTACAGAAATCCGTTAACAAGTCTCCGTTATCGTTTCAGACGTCCTCGTTGAATCTTTGCTTTATCCCCGGAATGATGTCATTTCCAACCCGTGCATTAAAGTCACCTTAGATAATCATGTATTCGTTTATAGGAATCTCGTTTATTGTATCCTGGAGGTTTTCGTAGAAAGTTTCTCTGGTGTTAGCATCCCTATTATTCTCGGGGGCATATATTCCTACTACATTTAGGTGCTTGCTTCCTATATTTATTCTTACGCAGACAATTCTCTCTGATTTGTATTTGCATTCTACTATTTGGTTGGTAAGTTTTCTATGTATTAATAAAGCGACTCCTTCTTTGGCTCTTACTTCTTTTGGTACACCACTATAAATCAGTACGTAGTTGTCTAATAGTGTTTGGCCTTTACCTTTCTTCTTTGTTTCCTGTACCGCGCATATATCTATTTTCCTGTCCTAGAGTTCTTTAGTTATTTCCTGTTCTCTTTTATTTAGAGATTTGATGTTCCATGTACTTATCCTAAGTATGTTTTTTGTTTTCCATGGTTTCGTAGTCCTGTTTCTTGCATTCGTTGTCATCGTTGAATCCGTCCTGTTCCGAGGCATAATCTTGTTTCTGTGAGCATATGTTTGTGTTCCATCTGCAAGTAGGTTGCTGGCCTGGTTTACAGATGGCCCTCCTCCTTTATCCGGGTTTAGGACCGGCAACAGCACCTCTAAGCTACTCAATCCACCCAGGGGTGCTGCAGGCGGAGATTTCTTGCTTGAATTTTTATTTTATTTTTTCATTTCTTTAATTCATGCATTCATGCTACCCTTTCTCCTCTGTGATCCAAACTGATTAGTTTTTATCTTAGTTCTTCTATGTATACTTTCATATTTTCTTTCTTTTAATACTTTTATTATAATAATAATAGTTCCCCGTAATTGGCCACGAAAAATCGTTAGGGTCGTAGCAGGATAGGTCTGCTACAATCTAGAGCCTATGGTACACAAGGGTAGTAACGTGGCTAGCGCTACGTACCGACCGCCTATTATTACCCCAGAGTTTGACCTCCAGGTACTCATTTATTGCAGCCTGAGTCGAGCTGGGCCGTAAAAATGCCAGTGATCGAATTGGCGATAGCGGGATTCGAACCCGCAACTCTTGGTTTCGTAGTCTAGCGATCTATCCTCCAGACCACTACGGCAACAACACTTTTATTAAACAGCTCAAAATTTATAAGCCGTCTCTGTATTTTTATGTTACGATTGCAATTCGGTTAGTTTATTTTTAAAAAATAAATTTAAATTTAAAATTGAAGTTTTATACCTCCCGCAAGGCCGGCTCTGTGTTTTATTTCCTTTTAAAATGGCTACTCAGTAATCGCACTCTGTCACGAACAATATGCGTAAAAGGTCAAGATTCGGTCGACCCGACGAAATCTTGGCCTTTATCTAGCTTTGCGCTTGTTATATCAAAATTTTTAATATTTGGAGTGCTTCTGTGACAAAATTGAAACTCTTACCCTCTTCCTTTACCTTAGTATTTCACTTCACTTCGCTTTGCACGAATCAGTCATTCATGATTCCCTAATAAATTGAGTGCAATCAAGGAGCACAAATTCAGAAATACTTTCTAAACGCTTGCCAGGACCTGTCTCAAAATAACCTTATAATATAATAATAATGTGTCCCGGAGACATGTTTTAGTTGAATTACGATTAAGTGGTTTAAACAAGTAATAATTCATAGAACAGAAACATTTACTGTATGTGGTATCTTGCGTTTCGTACGAAAAATATTCATTTTTTTTCTTCAACATTTTTAACACTACGTTTTATAACGCTTTCATCTTAGTTATTCAACGCCCGGCATAAATAATTTCATTTTCAGAATAGCTACGTTTACGGAAGTTTCGGTTGGCGAATGTGCGCTTTAGTCTCC